>BLBF01010613.1:0-13369 GCA_015471245.1 Laticauda colubrina | reverse complement strand
ACCTCTGCTTTTTGTGAACAGTCCTAATTCAGCTGCATTTAATAATTTCTGTGATGATCCAGGGTGTGGCACAAAAGCAACAAAGTCACAAAAGTAGGTAAAATCCCTCTAATATCTCCAACTTGGCCCCCAGTGTCCAGTTATCTTCGGCTGGAGAAAAAACTCTTTAAAGAACAGTCTTTAAAGGGAATAAATTCAGCCCAGACGCAAAGTACATTTAAATTATAAATAAAAACCAACACAAACCATGCTGCAGCAATTAACGAGACAGGGCAGGATAAGGAATTGCAGGCTTCCAAAAGATAACGAAACACACATAGTTGGGATGATGCCAGAACTCAGATATGCCTCGACAAAGATAATGCATGCTTTGCTTCCAGCAACTTTGCTGTGCTTAGTTTGCCATTTTAAACATTTAGTTTTCCAGGCTGCAGCTAATGAAGGAGATCAGGGCTCTTTCCTCCCCTATAAACCATGTAACTCACGTTGTTCCCTTCTCCATTCCTCCCTATGTGCCCTAGGATGAAGAGGGGGTGGCCCTGGTTCTTCCTGTGAATGCCCATCCAGACTGTGTCCTTCCCTGGTTTCTTCCACAGCCACCGGAGCCACACTCCCACTCCCTGTCAGCTGCTCGACTTCCCCTCAGAATCAGATTCCAACAGGGGCATGACAATTTTCATTTTTGTCACACAAAATAATAATTCAACAGCAGCTTTCAGAGGGCTATTTGGGTTGTATATATAGATTCAGGAGGGACATAAGGATGTGGTGTTTCTAGTTCTGTCCCAGGATGCCCGAAAGATATATTCTGATTTGATCCAGAATATAATTAACATCAAAAACAGTGGGGAAAAGATTGTTCTATCCATCTAGCTTGGGAGTGTCAAAATTGCGTTGTTACAGCATCGTCACATGGATGTATCACTTTTTTTTTCCTTCAATAAACTAGACATGGGTGTGGCCAGTGCATGATGCATCATCTCGTGGGCCGTGAGCTTGACAGCCCTGATCTAACTCATATCAAAAGGCCAACCCCCTGCCAAATAAATGAAAGTTAAAAATATTTACATGATAAAAATATTATACCATATGATCAAAAATACTTAAATATTCTGCAATGCATCTTGATGCTCCTTACACAGTTTAAACAACGAATCAGATAATTTTATTGTTAATTTTATTTTGTTTATTGCAAATCAAAGAGAAGGATAAAGGAAACAAATTCTATTTATTATGAAAAAATAATTAGCAAATACAAAACAATAGATACACAGCGCAGAATTAACAATCTGGTGTAAAATACTGAAGGTGTACACCTAAAATGAACTCAAGTTTTTAGGAGGAAAAATAAAACGGAAGAACAAAGGAAGAGCAGCAAATGGAATACAAAATGCAGCTGTGAAAAAAAATCCAATACATAATCTTTTCCAAGAATATGCAGATAGAACAAGCAAATGCCTAATCAAGAGCTAGAGATAAAAAGTTTAATAGCCTGAATACAAATATGCCTAATAGCAGAACATGATTTTTTTAAAAAGAAAATCCTTCTGCAAAAGGATGTCAGCAAAAACATGAAGAGGTAAAATAGTTTATAGCATGCTCCACATTATGAAATGATTTCTAAGTGCTGATGATGATTAAAAACAAAACAAAGACAGCTGGAAGGACACCTCATGAATACTGTACTTTTTTTCTTTCAAGCAGTCTTCAAAGATTAAACATCTTTCTGTGTTATTGAATTTTTTTGGTGCAATCTGAGGGAAAGCATAATATAAGACTTTTTGTCACCCTGTTTAATTTCATTGAATTAGAAGAAACTAATTAGTTCATTCCCTTGCTTACTGCAGGATCTACTAGAGCAGGGGTGTCAAACTCGCAATGCCACAGTGGCGGCCCATGATGTATCATGACCTTTCTCCCCTTTCGCTAAACCGGGCATGGGTGTGGTTAATGCATGATGCATCTGGCTCATGGGCTGCGAGCTTGACAGCCCTGTACTAGAGCATCTGTGACATATGACCATGTAACCAAGCCAATAGGAATAGTAACAGCACGTAGACTGGTATATCACTTCATAGTGCTTTATAGCCGTCTCTAAATGGTTTACAGAGTCAGCCTATTGCCCCAAACAATCTGGGTCCTCATTTTACTGACCTCAGAAAGATGGAAGGCTGAGTCAACCTCAAGCCCATCAGGATTGAACTCCTGGCAGTGAGCAGTGAGTTAGCCTTCAATACTGCATTCTACCAAATATATTTCTGTACATACATTATGATTTATACTGACTAGGGTATGTATAAAAGGAGTAGTTACTGCATAATTTTTGGTAACTTGCCTACAGATAAAGTCAGAGGGATCACAAATGGCTAAACAGATTTTATTAATCCCTCTTAATTGGCTTTATGAATAAACTGCTTGTAGACAGATGGAATAGATTAGGCTTACAGAGTATCAGACTATTAACACAAAATCCTGGATTGGTACAGTGGCACAGAACTCCAAAGTTTCTGCATTTTATACACATGACGAACCCCAGTCAAGGAAAGTAAAATTATTTTATTATTATTAACTAGCTTATTTGTGAAGGCTGATCTTATATCTATGCCCCTTCTATGGCCTAATATATACATATAAATAAGGGCTATGCAATGCCTTTTATTCTATTCCAAAAAAGGGCTTTAGAAGGTACAGGAGAGCACATGTAGCACTTGGTTGCAACTCTTTAAAGCAGCCATATTTTCCTGTCTCTCACAGGGTATCCATCAGATCCTGAGAAAAGACATGAGTTTCGAAGAGCTTAAAGCAGGGGTGGGATTCAATTTTTTTAACAACCGGTTCTATGGGCGTGGCTTAGTTGGTAGGCATGTCTTGGTGGTAATGTGACTGGCTGGTTGTGGCCAACTCAACTTCACTCACCTCGAGGCATACATTGACTGTGGGGATGCTGCAACAGTCGTAAGTGTGAAAAATGGTCATAAGTCACTTTTTTCAGTGCCATTGTAACTTTGAATGGTCACTCCACACGAGCAAAGTACCAGCAAAGGAAGGAAAAAAACTCAAGAGAAGTTCCTGAGACAGGAATTCTAGTCCTGCGAAGAATGTAATAAGGGTTAACGGAGAGGCAGTTTCTGTAAGCAACACCAGAATGTTTCCTTCCTGCCTTCCTTACAGGATTAGGCCAGTAATTTCTTCTAACAACCAGTTCTCCGAACTGCTTAGAATGTTAACAACCAGTTCTAGAGAATAGGTGCGAACTGGTAGAATCCCACTCCTGGCTTATAGGCAGGTGCTATATTCACAGACCTGCATATATTTGAAACATAATCAAAAGGGCTGCCCAATTCTAATAAATATATTCAGGAGTTTGACTTATAAAATATAGGAGGTGGGCATTCAATCCAAAAATGAAATAAAGAACAAAAGAAGATGACTCAGGAAAAGTATTTTGGTATCTAGTGCTGCCACTGAGATATTGAATTAATTCACAAAGGCCTTTCAAAATGAGCATCTGGATTTGTGACCCAGCAAAACATCCAGTCAATAGCCGGTCAATAGCCAGATGTAACAAGGAACCATGAGTGTTGGCAACATATTTTAGTACATACTTGATCGCTTATGCGTGTACATATATGCATGTTGTGTAAGAGATATAAACAAATAAATGAAAAATTGAGACAAAGAAGAAATATATTTAAAGAAGCAATTTCCAATCTTTGCATCAGATAATAGTACATATACAACAGGATAACAAAATTGGAAGGGACCTTGGAAGTTTTCTAGTCCAACCCTATACTCAGGCAAGAGATTCTATACCATTTCAGACAATGTTGTTCAATCTCTTCTTAAAAACCTCCAGTGATTGAGCATCCACTTCTGAAGGCAAGCCATTGCTAGCATGATTATTCACTTTTTCCAGCCTCTGAAATTATATATTTTGGGTCCTGTCTTCCTGTAAACAACCCTTTTTAATCAGGGTTGCTGATTAATCCCAAAATCACCAACTTATTTTTGTTCAAAAAGGTTTCCATTCTTTTATTTTAAAAAAAAAATTGTTATCTCTTCGTTAATTACACAAGTCAATTTAGCCATTTCAGTCAATTCTGCTCTCCTCACATTCCACTCCACCATTGTGGACATTTCTTCAAATACATTTCCAGGAACCTAAAGTGGAACGAATTTTAAAAAATACCCCTGATCCCTATGTTTGTTTAAAACTTTTATAGTCCAAGCTTTTACTGTGCTTTTTGCTGCAAGTTAATTCCTGAAGATTTTTTTGTTGTTGTTCTTTTTCTGTTAAACACAAACAGTCCAGTTAAAACTGCTAGAACTGCAGAGAGTTCTTTAGTTTTTAGACAGTTACCATCCGAAGTGCTTAAGAAAAGTGGGACTTGGTATCCATTAAAGGCTCCATTGAGGCTGCAAGTCAGATCTTCCTTGGCTCGGGACATTTTACACATGAGTTGGCTGCAGAATCCTTTTGGGTGCTGCAGGCTTCCTCATAAGAAACTGCTACCTAGAGTACACATGGCCAATCTTTTTAGCTTTTTTTTACCTGGAGAAGTTGTGTAGGCCTTGCCAGCAGGCATAATTCCATCCTCAGTATCGCTACCCTTTCAGAGAAGCATCAATCCACCATTTTTCTCACCTGGAAGTCTTTATATCTGATTGCATTTGTATTGATGAAACAGTTTAGTCCAATTATAAATCTTCGATATTGAAACCAATGCTCCAATATATTTTCTTGGATAAAAAAACTGGACAGATAGTCCTTCATTTAATTATCATCTGGGATCGGCAACTCTGTTGCTTACCAACACAGTCTAAGCAAGCTCTCAGGTGATTGTGACTTGTAATTTGATTGTTGGCTTCTTCATTGACTTTGATTGTTGGAAGCTGGCTATGAAATATACAGTTGGAGATCCCATAATCATGGGACGCTGTAACGGCTGCAAGTGCATGGACTGGTCATAAAGTTATTTTTTCAGCAGCATCATAATTTTGAAGAATCATTAAACAGAGTGGTCATTAAACGAGAACTACCTGATGTAACCATGTGCGTAGTATCAATAAATGTAGGAAAGAGACTGGCAGAGACAGGGGGAGGAGTTCAACTAGCATCAGTTTAGAATCGTTTTGTAGCCACAAGCGAACTAAGTCCAACCCACACCTGAATTCCATTAATATTTATCTAGTTCTGTCCAGGTGCTAACTCTTAATATTAGGAGATTCCTATATACAGGCTGTAGTAATAAATCAGTTCATTACTGTAAATCTGGTTTTGCACGCTTGACAATAAAGCACATCCTGTGCCCCCCTCAAATAAAAGCACCCCCAAAAATCTCCCTTTCTTCTTTAAATATGAATCTAACAAAATGACTATGTCAGTATATAATATAGATAATCTTGTCATGGCTACGTATGGCTGAATTGCTTTGACATTAACTGCATTTATTAACCAAGCACAAATCTCAGGGAGAATCTAAAATTATTCAGAGGGTTCTACAGTGTTATGTCTAAGCTTGGTAAAAAGCAAAATGCGAAAGAGTGTCCAGCTCCACATCCAATTAAAAGCAGTTCTGAAGAACTAAGAGGTTCCACAGGCTGAGGAAAACAAAGATTTTCTTCTGTTTCATTGCCACACATGCCATGTTCGTTCCATCCCCAGGAAAAACACTGGTGACCTAAGGAAAAAAATAATAATAATCAGCATATTAAAGCAGCCAGTGAAAAATCGTAACGTCCAAAATCTTAATGAATCATACTTGGCAAAGCTCACTAATCATGCTGTCCTTAAAAAATGAAGAAAAAGAAGGTATACAGGTACTCCTTCACTTATAACCATTCATTTAGTGACCATTTGAGTTTACAGCATTACTGAAAAAAGTGACATGACTGTTTTTTTCATTTATGACTGTTGGTCACATGATCAAAATTCAAATGCTTGGCAACTGGTTCCTATTTATGACAGTTGCATTGTCCTGAGATCACATGATCACCTTTTGTGCCCTTCTGACAAGCAAAGTCAATTAGGAAGACAGATTCATTTAACAACCGTGTTACTAACAACAACTGTCTTGATTCACTCAACAACTGTGGCAAGAAAGGTCATAAAATAGGGCAAAACTCAACCACTGTCTTGCTTAGCCACAGAAAGTTTGTCCTCAATTGTGGTCATAAGTCAAAGACTACTTATGCTAATTTACAGGCTTTCACATGGATTAAACATTACGATTATAGGGACTGCAATTGAAATGATTATTACATTGTAGATCATTTGTAATAGTTCAGTTAAACAGAGAATAATGTGTGGTGGAAACTTTTGAACTGCAATCCAATTTTGCTCATATAACATTTCACAATTTTCCATGATATCTTCACTATCCTTTGACTGATCAAGAACCAAGACTGATTGTTAGTTTTGGAGCCTGACCTGAAATTCTTAGACACTTAAAATAATCTGATGCCAAAGGGAACTCTTTGTCTGAACTCTTGTGAGAAAATTATTTCAGCCACTGTATTTTTGGCACTTACCATTAAAGAAAAATACTTACAAATGAAATGATTCTTTAAAAAAAAACCTTCATTAAAGTATCTACATGACAGTTAGTATTGAATAGATTTCTCTAGGGAAGAAAATTCAGCTGAACAATAAAAACCAAACAAATTTCTAACAGCATCTTGGGGAGTACTTCAACCATCAGGGAGGCAATATCTTTTCTAATTGCAAGAAGCAGTTTTGTTTAAATCAGCTGTTTTTGTGAAAAAGGAGATCTTTATAGTAGTGTTTCTCAACAACATCAACTTTTAAGATGTGTGGACTTCACCTCCCAGAATTCCCCAGGCAAAATGTAAGCTAAGGAATTCTGGGAGTTGGAGTCCACACATGTTAAAGTTGAGAAACTTTATTTTGTAGAGTTTATGAGGAGCTCCATTCTGAAAACAATATACAGCAGACTGCAATTTCCCAGTATTTTACAAAAGATTTGTTGGATTTTGACAGTAAAAATGTAAAGTCACATGTGGTAACAAAATCTCTAATGAGGCTTAGGGATATATATAGTACTTTTGGCCAAGCAGATTCATTGTCAATCTTGCCAAAAACATCAATATATAAAACCTAAGGGGAAAAATAATATAAGACATTTGTGGAAAGAATCCCCTTGATTCCTACTTTATTTTCTAGAATTGTTATGGCTTTAGCTGTTTTTCTTTTTTTCCAAACTCAGCAAGAAGAAATCAGTATATGCTTGTGATTTCAGACTCCAGTACTAAAAGCAAACTCTTCGTGCACAGTCACAACAAAAAGAGATTGCTGACGAATTGCTCAAGTGCACAATAATGAGGAAGTCCCTGATGAAATTCTCACAGATCAAACCACAATCCATCCAGTTCGTTAAAGCAATTGTACATTCACTTGTTCAATTTGTACATTCAGGTCTTCAAAGTTGAATGGGATAAAGCCAAAAGCATTCTTATCATGAAGGATGGACCAGTGAAATTCCAAATCCAAAAACCTAGTGGACTATACTGTCACATAAAGGAGAAAATGGCATAAGTTCAGTGACATGGCATAAGAGAATTTTAAACCCGTGCAAGACACTAAGGAATGCCATTATATTAAAGTTGTAATGAAATCTCTAGAAGTGTTGCTTTTGTTGATATGCAGGAATGTAAACTGTGAACTAAGTGGTAAGGGCCATTAACTCGAATCTGGAGAATTGGATCTTTTAACTACAAAATAGACTTAGAGATGAAAGAACTAAGTCTATCTTACAAACTACTTGAGAAGATGAGGTGAGAGAAAAGAGTTCCCCACACAAAGAGCTAATGGTGTTCTGCAGGAAAGTCAACATCATCGGGGTCTTTTTTCTCTACCAGTTTTCACCTCAAGTTGAGCAGATCTGGTATAGGTTGGTTTCTTACTTTTGCTTTTAGTGGTACCAATTTATCTACTTGCATTTGCATGCTTTGAAACTGCTAGGTTGGCAGAAACTGAGGTGAATGTTGGAAGCTCACTCTGTTACACAGTGTTAGGCTCAAACTTCTGGAATGCAGAAAACCTGGAAAGAACATGTACAGTAGTTAAAAGATGTTATTTCCAGTTTCAATGCAGGAGGTACAACTATTAATTCAGCTAACTGTCACCTGAGGTTTTCTAAACTGCATTACTTAAGTTACATAGCTGACCAGCAAAATGTTAAGCTACAAGAAAAGAATCTGCAGGCTATTCAGCAGATGCAGTCTCCAAGAACAAATCAAGATCATTCCTGGGATATTTGAGATGTTATGGATAGCTCTTTTTTTTTTCACCAACACAAAAGCCTCATAGACACCTGAGTTTGAAAAAATAATTTTTCAAGAGTTAAAAACTGTTTTATATCCTCTCTTAAAAGGGCCAGCATCTGATATGACCAGAGGAGTTATGTTAATAGAAAAAATTAATGATGGTAGGCATCCAATCTTATATTTTTCAAGAAAGTGTTTATCAATGAAAAGGATATTATAAGCCCAATGGGATGGGTCAGACTAAGAGACCAATCCCATTAGGTTTAATATATTTTCATTTGAAAAAACAATCTTGACAGAAGACACTTCCCTCACTTTATCTTCATATGAATTCAGGTCGGTCCTGTCTGAGGCATTTTCTCAAATTATACAGAAACCTATGCTCTGAAGTGAGTAATGGAAACTTTATAGTTTACTTGTAGGGTGTGAATTCAATACAATGACAGACAACCAATAGTTTGATTATGAAAAAAAATGAAATTTCCTAATAAAATTCTTACACATTGTTGTTTGATCTTTCAACCACTAAATATGTCATGCAGCAACAGGTGGAAAGCCAGCACCAAGCTACTCCCTCTCTATCTTCATATGAAATTGACCCAGAGATAGCCATCTGTAGGCTGTGTATCACTGACACCTGTGAAAGTCCCATGTTCCACCATACCATCTCACTGACTCTTCACCAATTCTTACCCAAACAGAATGGTTTGTTTTCACTTTGCTGATACAGAGATTACAGTAGAAGTTAGCTTTGTCTCTCTTGGGAAAACATTCATAGATGGTGTGCGATACCAGTAAAAGATGCCATGCTGACATTAGAGGTGGGATGAAACCCAGCTAGGGAAGAGAAGAAAGCTGGAAATGGAAATAATGGCTGGTGGCTCAAATGGCTGAAATGGTTGGGTTGCTGGTTTTAGTAAAACCCAATATGACCTGGTAAACCTGGACTGGACTAGTTTTCAGGCAGCTAAAAAGAATGCTGAAAAGAATTGTTTGGACATCATCTGAAGAATCACACTGCAGAAGAAGAGATGCTGTGCCAAAAGTTTCTGGTGGAGTAGAAGGTGGCAGAAGAGAAGATGATCAAGGGTTTACCTACCATAAGGAAAAGAAGCCACGAGATAACAAGTTGTTAATCTGATTGGTGGCGGATGCTGCGAATATTTAAGCCCTTTCCTAACTCTAGTTTGAAACACTTTAGCATTTAGAAATATATAGAAGGGTGTACATGTGCAAGGTGCATACATACATATCTTACGTTCATAATATAACCTGCTACATGATTTGTGTTTAAAATGTCTCTGAGCTAGAAGTTAGAGTTCAGAAGGAGAAATGCTCATTTAATACAAACTGCAACAGACTCTGTCAGTTGGAGGATAGAATTGTTCACAAAGAACGCAAAGCAATTAGTGAAACTGTGTGACTGTTCTAACAATGTTTGGCTGAATTGCTTTCTACCATCTTTTACTTACATGAATAATAAAGGGGAAAAATACTGGAAAATGGTGCCTCTTTCAATCATTTGCCTAGGCATTTCAAATAGGAAAACAATCATCCTTTATTTCCATGTTTTAAAGTTAAACCAAAGGAAAGTTAGAAGGGGATTCTATTACTTATTTATAATTTATAAACTCTTCTGTAAGTTTTCATAACAGAAATTGATGACTAATATTCCAAAGGATAAAGATAAGCAAGAATCCACGATAGAACATTCTTCAGACAGCAGGTATCTTCTCTGGCAGAGCAATCCTTTGAAGTGAGCTAGTCCCACATTACATTTTGAGGTTGATCTGGAAGCCCCCTGCAACCATTTTGTGAGCATGCCCACAAAACATGTTCAAAATAGCAAATATTCTCTCCAGCCTCTGTGACAAGATGAAGAGGTTTGGGAATAACATTGTGAATCATAAATAAAAAAAATAACATCCATCAAGTTATTGATGGATCTTTATTTCTTTGAAGCAAAAAACAATCCATTACCCATCGTGAAAATGAATATTGGGGAAATTTCCTCTAACTAGGATGTTGCTTTCACAAATGGTGAAAAGTTTGTTAGATGAGACATAAGATGTTAATGTTTAATGGGATGCTACATTTCAAAGTGTCTTTCTGAGCTCATTTATTATTCAGCTATTATTTGACAAATAAGAACAACCACATGAAAGCTGCCTTCCGATGCAAAAAGAACGATTTGTGATGTAACTTAGTGTGCTCTATGTTTGGTGTGAGACACTTTCTCTTTTTTTGTGTGTGTGTCTCCTTCTCATATCAGGTGATTCAGCAGGTAATTTCCTTTCAGCTGTACATCTGAAACTAGAAGTGGGCATATCAACATAGAATGATAAAAGCTATTCTTACGTTCTAACAGGGATAAATTTTTCATGTCAGAAAATACGAGAAAATATGTTCTCTTTTTCTAAGTGTATTCTGCTGATTTGAATAAGCAAAGGATATGCATTAGAATATAATAGAATGAGCTGGAAGGGACCTTGGAGTTCTTCTAGTCCAGCCCCCTACACAAACAGGAGACCATATACCATTTTAGATAAGTGACTGTCTAGACTCTTAAAAACATTCAGTGTTGGAGCGCCCACAAATTCTGCTGCCAAGCTATTCCATTGGTTAATTGAACTCACTGTTGGGAAGTTTCTTCTTAATTCCAGGTTGTTTCTCTCTTTGATTAGTTTCCAACCATTGTTTCTTGTCCTGCCCTCTATAGTGCTTTGGAGAATAATTTGACCCTTTTTTTTATGGCAGCCCCTCAAATACTGGAATACTGCTATCATGTCACCCCTAATTCTTCTTTTCTTTAGACTTAGGATATGGATGTCCAATCTTTTGGCTTGCCTGAGCTGCTATAAGTGAAGCAGAATAGTCCTGGGCTGCATATAAAATATAGTTAATGTATATAAATAATAAGCCTTTCTTTTTTTTTTTAATAAATTCTGTGGGGTGCATTACAAGCTCTCCAGGGCTGCATATGGTCTATGGGCCACAGGTTGGACATGCCTGCATTATGATCTCAGAATTTAGCTGCTTAAATAATTGTTAAACCAATCAGAACAAAACCAATCAGAAAAAGGGTCAATGTAACTCTACCTTTAGACAGATTGAGTTGTAAAAGTTTCTCAGTTTTAATGTAAGTAGTTATAGCTGCATCCTCTTCTTGATTGCCTAACTTGGCTTATATTTTTTCCCAGGGTTTAAAAAACATATTTAAGTACAGCATAAATATCCATCAGTTTTACATGACCCACAGTACCCTGATTTAGTTGGAATGTGGGCCATTTGAAGAATTATAAAAAAATACTTTTCCAGCTAAAAATCAATGGAAATGATAAATCTACACAATTCAGAATTCCCTGTCATATAATATGACAATGAAACAATAACCAAGATTGAAAGAAAGAGAAGCAGGAATGAGCTGCATGATTAACATTCCTTGCAGAGCTACACTTTGGCTAAGCCAAAGATCAGAATAATTTTGAACAGAGCAGAAGATCAAAGGGCTAAAATTACAGAAAGTTTTTTTTGTCTCTTGAAATAATTGTGTCTGTGAATGTAAGTGCATGCAACATGCAAGAAATTTGCTCTGCCGGTATATCCTTTAACTGAAGCTCTGATATAATGTTAATGACAGTTTTTAATACAGAACAATTCACTGAAGATAATAATGGACAACAGGCATTGATTCTGTCAGCTTGTTGGAAACCCACAGCTATTCTCATGCTTTTTAAGAGCATATCACATCTGAAACAGCAAAACAGCAAATTACTTCTTTTTATAAAAATGTCTAAAAAATAAACAGCCTTTTTGGCATATATATATATGTTTTCTGAGGTTTTCGCGGGTATTTGTGGATCTTTGGTTATTCGGGTTTTCTCCCGCGTAGAATTGGAAGTATCTAGGCAACGTTTCGATGAAGTCTCATTCATCATCTTCAGGCTTGTTTCTTCAGCTCTGTGCTTCTCAGAGTAATGTGAGCTTGCAGCTGCTTCTTCCTTTTAACTGCTAGTGGGGGTGTGACTTGATTGGATGGGGGTTTGGCTGTGTTCTGATTGGAAGGGGGGTTGGCTGTGTTCTGATTGGCTGGGGGTGTGTTCTGCTTAGGTGGGGGCTTGGTTGTGCTCAGGTTAGTCTTAGTTACTGGGGGATTTGAGCTGGTGAGCTGTGATATTGTTGTTTGGCTTCGTGTTCGTGGTCGTGCCACATCTTCATGGTGGGTGTCAGTTTGCTTCTTGTATGGGTCAGAGGGGTTTGAAGCGGGTAGTGGTGCAGCTGCAGTATGGTTTCTGGTTCGTGGTCGTGTCTCCTCTTCTGTGTGGGTGTGAGTCTTTTTTCTGTGTGGAAGTGTGGTGGTAGCATCTTGTGTGGCACTTGCGGGTGTGGGTCTGGTGTCATTCTTCATGTTAGTTACTCGTTTATTAATGAGGGCAGGTTTCCAAATGGTTGGTAGGCGGGAGGTATCATCTCGTCTATTCACGCTGTGTGGGCGTTTCTCTATCTCTATGGCTTCTCTGATTATTCTGTTGTTGAAGTGTTCAGTTTTGGCGATAGTTCTGGTATTTTTAAAGTCAATTTCATGTCCTGTGGCTTTGAGATGTTGGACCAGGGAAGAGGTCAGTTCTTCTTTTTTGATTGAGTTTTTGTGTTCTTCAATGCGTGCACTAATTCTTCTGTTAGTTTGTCCTATGTATGTGGTGGGGCAGGCAGTGCAAGGGATTTCGTATACTCCTTGGTTTTCTAACTCGATTTTGTCTTTAGGGTTTCTTAGGATGGTGGATATTTTTCTGTTTGTGCAGAATGCTGTTTTAATGTTGTGTTTTTGGAGGATCTTGCTGATTTTTTCTGTAGTGCCTTTTATATATGGGAGGAGGGCTTTGCCATTCTCTTGTTCTCTGTCTAGGCTTTTGGTTGGGGTTTCTTTTTGGATTAGGTGGGTAATCTTCTTTTTTGGAAATCCATTGGCTGTAAGTACATTAGTGAGAGTGTGTAGTTCGGTTTTTAAGTGTTGTTCATCGGCTAAGCATTTTGTTCTGGAGATGAGTGTCTTGGCTACGGAATTGATCTGTGCTGGGTGGTG
>BLBF01010586.1:778-14738 GCA_015471245.1 Laticauda colubrina | reverse complement strand
GGTTGGAGCTATCAGAGGGAGTCTGTTTTTGCCCAGGTGTTTGCCTGGCTTGTGGCATGGAGATCTTTCTATTTGAGAGTGCAGGCTTCCAAATGATTGACAGTCTGGTGGAATCATCTCTTCTATTCATGCTTTCAGGTCTTTTTTCAATCTCTATGGCTTCTCTGATGATTCTGTCGCTGGGGTTTTCTATAGTGGCTAGGGTTTTAGTGCCATTGAAGTTGATGTTGTGACCTGTGGTTTTCATGTGTTGGACTAGTGAAGAGGTGTGTTCCAGCTTTTTTACTGCATTTTTGTATTCATCTTGGCGGGTACTTATTCTTCTATTGGTCTGTCCAATGAAAAATCAACCAAGAAGAAAATTATAACCAGCCACATAAGCAAAGAAATCCAACAGACGATCATCCCAAGAGAAAAATCTTCTAGATGCCCCAAATTATACGGTCTCCCAAAAATACACAAAGAAGGCATACCTCTCAGACTCATAGTCAGCTCCATAGGAGCACCATTACAAAACCTAGCTAAATACTTAGCAAAACAACTACAGCCCCATGCTGAAACCGCAGCTTCATATGTACAAAACTCATACCACTTCTTAGAAATGATCAAAGATCTACACGTAGAACAAAAAGATCTGCTTGTAAGTTTCGACGTGGTTTCACTATTCACTCAAGTCCCAATAAAAGAAACTCTTGAAATCATCAAAAATAAATACCAACCAGCTAAAGACCTCATGGAACTAACAAAACACTGCCTAACCAACACATATTTCATATACAAAGGACAAAGATACAAGCAAATTGAAGGAGCCCCTATGGGATCACCACTGTCATCCGTCATTGCAAACCTGTTCATGGAAGAATTCGAATCCAGAGCCCTGGCTAATGCCACCCACAAACCCAACTATGGCTAAGATACATCGATGACACATTTGTGATTTGGCCCCATGGAAAAGAAAACCTAAACAATTTTCTAACACACCTAAACAACACACACCCCAAAATCAAGTTCACCATTGAAACGGAAATAAACAAACAACTACCATTCCTAGATGTACTAATCTACAAAAGAACAGATGGCACACTGGGACACACCATATACCAAAAGAAAACATACACCAACCGCTACCTCAAAGCCCAATCCCACCACCACCCAGCACAGATAAATTCCGTAGCGAAAACACTAATTACCAGAACCAAACGCCTGGCAGATAAGACACATATAAAGACTGAACTATGCACCCTGACTGAAGTATTGACAGCCAATGGCTTCCACAAAAACAAAATCACCAACTTGATCCACAAAAAAACACCAAGACATAACAGAGACCTAGAAGATCAACAGATCTATGGAACAGCTGTCCTGCCCTACATAAGAGGTACTACAGACAAAATCAGTAAGATACTAAACAGGCATCACATCAAGACTTGCCTTCAAAACAGACAAAAATATAGCAGCCATCCTTAAAAACCCCAAAGACAAAATTGACCTGGAAAACCAAGGCATATATTTAGTTTCCTGTGCATCATGCCCGGCCACATACATTGGACAGACCAATAGAAGAATAAGTACCCGCCTAGATGAACACAAAAATGCAGTAAAAAAGCTGGAACACACCTCCTCACTAGTCCAACACATGAAAACCACAGGTCACAACATCAACTTCAATGGCACTAAAACCTAGCCACTATAGAAAACCCCAGCGACAGAATCATCAGAGAAGCCATAGAGATTGAAAAAAGACCTGACAGCATGAATAGAAGAGATGATTCCAGCATACTGTCAACCATTTGGAAGCCTGCACTCTCAAATAGAAAGATCTCCATGCCACAAGCCAGGCAAACACCTGGGCAAAAACAGACTCCCTCTGATAGCTCCAACCCAAACACCCCCCCACCAGGCACCCAGGTGAAACCCAGCTTGCTAATGAATAGCAGCTTGCTAATGAAGAGCAGCCGTCCCTTCACATGGAGCCAAGCTGCACTGAAAGCCTCTAACACAAGAACAGAGTGTTGCCAGCCAATCAAAGCCAGAAAAGAGACAAGAGAAACCAGAAACACCAATCAATCAAACTCCAAGTCCAATGAACACAGATCCAGGCTCCCAGCGAATCAGAATGGACCAGCCTCAAATTTGAAAACAGGAACTAACTCTATACAGAAACCTGAGGATGGCAGATGAGATTCTGCTGAAACGTTGCTACAACTTTAACAGAACTACAATGACGTGGGATAATACCCGAAGGAAGCTAAATATTGAATTCGTATATTTGTATCAATACAGAAGCCTGATGATGGCAGATGAGATTCTGCCGAAACGTTGCTACAACTTTAAAAGCACAGCTACAATGACGTGGGATAATAACCGAAAGAAGCTGAACAGCATATATATATATATATATATATATATGAACGACATACATGTAAGTACCCGCGAAAACTTAAACACACACACACACACACACACACACACACACATATATATATATATATGTTTTTTCAAAAAAAGTTTTCGCGGGTACTTACATGTGTGCTGTTCAGCTTCCTTCGGGTATTATCCCATGTCATTGTAGTGCTTTTAAAGTTGGAGCAACGTTTCAGCAGAATCTCATCTGCCACCATCAGGCTTCTGTATTGAGTTTGTATGTGGGTCAGGGTCTCACAGCCGTTGGTTTTAAATTTGAGGCTAGCCTATTCTTGTGGGAGGAAGTTTTTTTCCTACATCCTGATTGGTTGGGAGTCTTGGTTGGTGTTTATTGGACTTGGAGTTTGGTTGATTGGTGTTTCTGGTTTCTTCTGTCTGTTTTGTGGCTTTGATTGGCTGGCAACACTCTGTTCCTGTATTGGAGGCTTTCAGTGCATCTTGGCTTTGCGTGAAAGGACGGCTATTATCTATTAGGAAGCTAGGTTTCATCTGGGTGCCTGGTGTGTGTGTGTTTGAGCTGGAGGTATTTTGTGCCCAGGTGTTTGCCTACCTTGTGGTGTGGAGATCTTTCTATTTGAGAGTGCAGGCTTCCAAATGAAGACCTAGAAGATCAACAGACCTATGGAACAGCTGTCCTGCCCTACATAAGAGGTACTACAGACAAAATCAGTAAGATACTACACAGGCATCACATCAAGACTGCCTTCAAAACAGACAAAAAAATAGCAGCCATCCTTAAAAACCCCAAAGACAAAATTGACCTGGAAAACCAAGGCATATATGAAGTTCCCTGTGCATCATGCCCGGCCACATAAATTGGACAGACCAATAGAAGAATAAGTACCCACCTCGATGAACACAAAAATGCAGTAAAAAAGCTGGAACACACCTCCTCACTAGTCCAACACATTAAAACCACAGGTCACAACATCAACTTCAATGGCACCAAAACCCTAGCCACTATCGAAAACCCCAGCCACAGAATCATCAGAGAAGCCATAGAGATTGAAAAAAGACCTGAAAGCATGAATAGAAGAGATGATTCCACGAGACTGTCAATCATTTGGAAGCCTGCACTCTCAAATAGAAAGATCTCCATGCCACAAGCCAGGCAAACACCTGGGAAAAACAGACTCCCTCTGATAGCTCCAACCCAAACACCCCCCCCCACCAGGCACCCAGATGAAACCTAGCTTCCTAATAGATAATAGCCGTCCTTTCACGTGAAGCCAAGCTGCACTGAAAGCCTCCAATACAGGAACAGACTGTTGCCAGCCAATCAAAGCCACAAAACAGGTAAAAGAAACTCGAAACACCAATCAAACAAACTCCAAGTCCAATAAACACAGACCAAGACTCCCAACCAATCAGGATGTCGGAAAAAACATCCTGCCACAATAATAGGCTAGTCTCAAATTTAAAACCAACAGCTGTGAGACCCTGACCCACATACAAACTCAATAGTTTGATGATGGCAGATGAGATTCTGCTGAAGCGTTGCTACAACTTTAAAAGCACAACTACAATGACGTGGGCAAATACATCCATGTGTGCTGTTCAGCTTCCTTCGGGTATTTCATTTCACTTCCTTCGGGTATCCATATATATACATATGGATCTTTGGTTATTCTGGTTTTCTCCCATGTAAAATTGAAGTGTCTCGGTGACGTTTCAATGAAATCTCATTCATCATGTTCAGGCTTGTGTCTTCGGCTTTGTGCCTCTTGGAATAATGTGAGCTTGCAGCTGCTTCTTCCTATTAACTGCTAGTGGGTGTGTGACTTGATTGGGTGGGGGCTTAGTTGTCTTGATTGGGTGGGGGCTGGTGGTTTTCTCTAGGTAGGTGGTGGGGTCTGTTTTTAGGGGTTTGTATGTGGGGTCTTGGAGTTGGTTGAAACCAACCTGACCAGAACCAACCCTGATGATGCTAACAGAATCAGAGTCAAAATCACCAACATCCTCTGCACCAGCAAACCACCCAAAAGCAACTTATCCAAAGAAGAACAAACTGCACTACTTAACCTGAAAGAAGACACCAACATAATAATCCTACCAGCAGACAAGGGCAATGCGACAGTGGTTATGAACACATCTGGCTACCAAACCAAGTTAACCAACCTACTCCAAGACCCCTCATACAAAACCCTAAACACAGACCCCACCCCCTACCTAAAAAACCCCACCAGATCAAAAATAAAAGCCTCCCCAATCAGTGAAGAAATCCAGCAAAGGATCATACCCAGAGAGAAATCATCCAGATGCCCTAAGCTTTATGGTCTCCCCAAGATACACAAAAAGGAACCCCACTTAGACCAATAGTCAGCTCCATAGGCTCACCTCTACAAAACCTAGCCAAATTTCTCGCCAAACAACTACAGCCCTATGCAGAATCCATCAACTCACACATAAGAAACTCATTCCAGTTTATTGAGATCATAAAGAAACAAAACTTACAGCCCAGTGCCCTACTAGTTAACTTCGATGTCATATCCCTCTTCACCCAAGTGCCTATAAAAGAAGACTTGACAGCCATCCAAAACAAATACAACTCCCCCAAGCGCATCCTAGATCTGACCAACCACTGCCTATCCAATACATACTTCACCTACAATGGACAAAAATACAAACAAATAGAAGGAGCACCCATGGGATCACCCCTCTCACCTGTCATCGCAAACATCTACATGGAACACTTTGAAACACAAGCTCTAGAAAAATATGATCACAAACCCAAACTCTGGCTCAGATATGTAGATGACACCTTCATAATCTGGCCACACAGGAAAGAAAAACTGAACAACTTCCTTACACACCTCAACAGCCTACACCCCAAAATACAATTCACCATGGAAACAGAAGCCAACAATCAACTTCCCTTCCTCGATGTCTTAGTGTACAAAAAATCCAATGGCTCCCTAGGACACACTATCTACCAGAAGAAAACACATACACACCGCTATCTACACACACTCTCACACCACCACCCAGTACAGATCAATTCCATAGCCAAGACATTCATCTCCAGAACAAAATGGTTAGCCGACGAACAACATCTAAAAACCGAACTACACACTTTCACTAACATACTAACAGCCAATGCATTCCAAAGAAAGATTACTCACCTAATCAAAAAAAAAATCTCAACCAAAATCCAAAACAGAGAACAAGAGTGTTATATATAAAAAGCACTACAGACAAAATCAGCAAGATCCCCCAAAAACACATTAAAACAGCATTCTGCACAAACAGAAAAATATCCATCAACCTAAGAAACCCTAACGACAAAATTGAGTTAGAAAACCAAGGAGTATTGCACTGCCTTGCACTGCCTGACCTACCACATACATCAGACAAACTAATAGAAGAATAAGTGCACGCATTGAAGAACACAAAAACTCAATCAAAAAAGAACTGACCTCTTCCTTGGTCCAACACCTCAAAGCCACAGGACATGAGATTGACTTTAAAAATACCAGAACTATTGCCCAAACTGAAAACTTCAACAACAGAATAATTAGAGAAGCCATAGAGATATAAAAACGCCCACACAGCATGAATAAACGAGATGATACCTCCCACCTACCAGCCATCTGAAAACCTTTTTTACAAATGAGTACCTAACATGAAGAATGACACCAGACCCAAACCCACGAGGGCCACACAAGATGCTACCACCACACTTCCACGTAGAAAGCAGACTCACACCCACACAGATGATGAGACATGACCACGGACCAGAAGCCGTACTGCAGCTGCATTACTACCTGCTTCAAACTCCTTCAACCCATACATAAAGCGAACGGACGCCCATCATGAAGATGTGGCACGACCACGAACGCGAAGCCAAACAACAGGATCACAGCTCACCAGCTCAAATCCCCTGGCAACTAAGACTAACCTGAGCACAACCAAGCCCGCACCTCAACAGAACACATCCCCAGCCAATCAGAACACAGCCAACCTCCCAACCTAATCAGAACACAGCTAAACCCCCAACCTAACCAGAGCATAGCCAAACCCCCAACCAATGAGAACACCCCCCCACCCAATCAGAACACAGCCAAGCCCCCACCGAATCAAGTCACACCCCCACTAGCAGTTAAAAGCAGCTGCAAGCTCACATTACTCCGAGAAGCACAAAGCCGAAGACACAAGCCTAAAGATGATGAATGAGACTTCATCGAAATGTCACCTAGACACTTCCAATTTTACGCAGGAGAAAACCCAAATAACCAAAGATCCACATACAAATACCCGTGGAAACCTCAGAATATATATATATATGATTCATATATGTAGTTGGGTAATGAAGTGTCTGCCAAAAATCAACCGAGCTCAGCACGAAGGATTCCACAATTCATATATACTGATAATTAAGAACTGTTCCACATCAGGCCAGGATCAAGCTTTGATCAGCATATGGTTTCTGATAGTGGCCAACTGGATTCCTTGAGGTGTTCTGCAACTGGTATGTGAAAACATTATATTGTAATCAGTGGTATCTTCAGGGCTGGGAGAATATCATGATTATCTCTTTTTTATATGCAATAATACAAAATACAAAAGGAGTTGGACAGTAGCTATGGACAAAACTTGATGTGGGATTCTATTCCCAGGACACAAATAGCATTTAAAGTTTGTTGTTGGAAAAGAATGTTTTAGGCTAACTGAGTCCTTATTAAATCAGTATCTGGATTCAACAAAAAGAATAGCAGACAGAAGAACAACGTCATTCCTTATATGGTCAATGTATCAGAGAAGCTAAAATGGATATTTGGAAAACCCCACTTATCTGTGTTCTTCAAACTCACCAACCCAATGAAACAGAGATTTGTCCACCTTAAAAATCAGACACCAAAACATAAGAAGGGTAATGTGGTATACGGCTATGCAATCCAATGCACTTAGGAATATTCAGAGTATTCTCTAAACTGGAGAAACCAAACAGCCTTTACACAGGGGTGGGATCCTACTGGCATAAAAACCAGTTTGGTGAGTGTGACCTTTGTACATGTGCACAGTACTTGTGAAACAACTTCTCCTGCAAGCAGTCACCATCTCCTGCCTAGAGCCTGGGCAGGTGGGTGGGCCCAACCAAAGAAAAGAGGATCTTCAGAGAGAACAGGTTGGTGTCAGCTGTTCTTCAGAACTACTGGTCTATAGAACCAGGCTGAACCAGTAGCATCTCACCCCTGCCTTTACACAAGAGAACAGTCCAGGAGAAACAACACCACAGGAGCAGATTCAGCAGTATGCCTCCATTTAAAAGTAAAATGACACTTTTTTGAGGACAATAATATTCACATTTTAAACAGGGAAGATAGATAGTTTGAGAGAGGAGTGAAGGAGTCTATTTATATCAAAGTGGAAAATCCTTCCATCAACAGAGATGGAAACTACAGACCCAACCTGTCCCCCATTTTTATCCTGCTCTTTCATCAGTCCCCAGGAACATTAAGACCGTTTCACAAATTCATCAGGGAGCCCACAGTCAATGACCCATCAAGGAGAAAGGATTTAAGAGCAACAATTCTTTAAGACTATGGACTCACTTAACGAGCAAGATTAGGTGAGAAATGAAACCTCCTGGAGGACATATATGGAGTTCCCCTAACCAACTAGTTGAGATTGAAGAAGCTACTTGGATAAGCAGTAAAACATTTCAAATCAACAAGAAAAGAAGTTCAATTGCCATGACTCAGCTTCCAGACAATTCTGCCTGCCTGCTGAGAAGCTTCATCAACATCACTTGAACACCATTAGTCAATTGTAAAATCCCCATTAGTCAATTGTAACAGGCAGCTTTACTTGGAACATCTTTCATCCTGCAACAATATCTTTAACAGCAACAATCTGTCTGTCTCCTTGTGGAGGATTTGATAGCTGGATAAAAATACCAAATCCAGTCTAAACATCTGGCTGGCTGTGCAAGTAACAAATAGCCACATAATGGAGTTTCAGTGTGGTTGAGGTGTTGAACCGGCTCTGAGAAGAATGTTCATTGTGCAGGGGTTTGAGGGCAGTCAGTCTTTCTCAGCTTAATCTATCTCAAACGACTATTGCTGCAGGCCAAAATACAAGGCAGAAACATTGTAAGATGAAAATAAATATATTAACATCAAGGGAAGCCACCTGTATGCATCAATTTTGCAGTTCCTATAACAGCAATAGCATTAGACTTGTATACTTGTATGTTTTACAGCCCTCTCTAAATAGCTTACAGAGTCAGCATATTGCCTCCAACAATCTGGGTCCTAATTTTACCAACCTCAGAAAGATGGAAGGCTGAGTCAACCTTGAGCCAGTCAGGATAGAATTCCTGGCAGTGGGCAGAGTCAATCTGCATTCTAACCAATGCACCACCACGATTCTTATATATAGGACCACCGAATGGAAAATGAGACAAATAGTCATCCATTTGCAAGTCATAACATTTTTCAGCCCTCTTGGGTAGCTGTTTCCACTTTATTTTCATAGATATTCTTCTTCATCTATCCATTTTTTTCCTTTGCATCATCATCATATTGTAGTGTGGTAACACATAGCTTGTATTTTAATGAGATTGTTGGATTTGGATAGGATCCCATTTCTGAGAGAATAATATTTGGATCATTCAGAATTTCTATCTGCCAAAGGTTTAGTATATGGTCTACCATGCTGTTCTGTCAAAATTCCTGCCAGATTAGAACTTCTCAAAATCTTCACTTTCTGCTAGAGAATGTTACTCCTGTGTTTTACAATAGTAGTTTGCAGATACTGTTTTATGTCTCTGCTCTTATTGTTGACATTGTTTTTGCTGTATGAAAAATAGCAAAGGGGTCACAATTTGTTCCTGTCGTACAAAGAAATCATACTCCAGGAATATTTTAGTCTCCTTTGCAAATAATGTCATAAATTTAGAAATTGATCTGTAATAAGCAAATCGTTTGTAAAAGCCTTCATTGTGCTTTCGTGACTTCGCTTGAGAAATCCATTTTTAAAATAAAAGAGGATGTGCAACACTACAAAAGCTAAGTTAGTTATTTTTTAAACAAATAAATGGTGGCCATACAAAGTTGTGAATACATCAGAGACCCCTTCCCTCCATGCAGATTGTCAAAGGCATGTTGCAATAGGCAACCAAGCATACCCTCGCTGTGTAACTGCCTTCCCATATGACAAGAGTTTAAGTGTATTTGAGTAATGTGCCATAAAAAAACAACATATTTTTCCTCCTGAATGCCTGCAGATTTTTAAATTAAGTGATAGAACTAGCCAAATGGGGTGGGTTTTTGTGAGCACTTTCAGGAGAAGAAAAACAATTTGTCTTTCTTAGCCTCAGATTTTGCTTGCCCAAAACTAATTATTGCTGGTGTTTGAAGTGTGCGTGTGAAGGAAGAAGGAGAGCAGACAGCAGGGACTAAAGCTGAAGGCAATTTATTTGGACTCTGGTTATCAAATGGATGGGCAGAAGACCAGGAGACAAGATGGCCCTTTCAAAGGACTGAACTACTGACTTCCCTATTTATCTTGTTTGAAGATCCTGATCGAGTGAACTTACACTGAAATATAAACATATATGAACATATATTTGTCTCTATTCTTCCAACTCAATGTATTTTTATGTAGATCTGGAGGAAGATGTCAACTGCTAGGGAAATCAGAAGACTTAGTAGTTCAAATCGGCATAAAGTTATATTGCAAGCTTAAGATCTTTACAAGAATCTGACATGCTAACAGTCCAAGCAAACTGGCAGTACATAAAAATCAATTCAAATGGTCTCAATTGGGGATGCGAAGGGACTCAAGACTGATACATTTGATCCCTCTCTTGGACTCAACCTGATCATCTCCTACAGAAGGTACGTTATATCATAGTAGGTTATATACAGATAGTCCATGACTTACAATCATTCATTTAGCAACGATTTGAAGTTACAATGGCACTGAAAAGAATGACTTACAACCAATCCTTGTAGTTATCAACATTGTTTCCTTCATCCCATGGTCACATGGTAAAAAATTTGCGCACTTGGCCACCGCCATGTATTTATGACAGTTGCATCATCCCAGGGTCATATGTTGACCATTTGCAATCTTCCCAGGGGACTTTCAATGAGCAAAATCAGTGGGGGAAATATGGGTTTGCTAAACAACTGTATGGTTCACTTAACAGCTACGGTGATTGGCTTAACCATCATGTCAGATAAGATTGCAAAATCAGGTGCAACTCACAACAGCTATCTTGCTTACCAAAACAAATTCTGGCCCAAATTGTGGTTATAAGTCAAAAACTATCTGTATTTATCTACTCCAGTAGCTCTACTTCAGGGTTCAAGTAGAGATTTTTTTTCATATCATCTGCTACTCAATTCTATTTACTGTAAGTGTTATTTTATGTTATATGGGTAATCTGAGAAACACCCCTTACCAGTCACATCTACCCGACCTATTAGAGTGAGGAGGCAGGGAATGTTGTGGATCCCACCCCTGAGGGTGATACACCTGGTGGGACCCAGAAGAAGGGCCTTCTCTGTGGTGGCTCCATCTCTCTGGAATATCATTCCCCCAGAGATTAAAATGGCCCCCACTCTTGCACTCTTCTGAAAGGCACTGAAGACCTGGTTTTGCCAGTGGGCTTGGGGAACCCAGAGAGGGATGGAGCCCATCAAATGGCTCATGTGAACAGCTGTTATTGGGAATTGGTTTTTGTTTTGTTTTTTTGTTTTGTTTTTTGTTTTCCCAAATTTTGTTCTATTATATTTTACTAATTTATTTGATTCTTTTTGTTAGTTTTTATTGTTTTTTATTTTTTGTTTTAAAGATGGTTTTACACTGTGTAAGCTACCTCAAGTTGCCATGGGTAAATAGGCAGCAATATAAATAAACAAACAAACAAACAAACTAATTAATGGGATATCCGTGGATCCTTCAACATACAGTCGACTATTGGGTTATGATCTCTTCCAAAAGTTAAGTAAGACTCACAAATGAAGTGGCACAGTATTTATACAGATAGTCCTTAACTTCTTAACTTACGAACACAACTGAGCCCAAAATGTATGTTGTTAATTGAAAAAATGGTTGAGTTTTGCCCAATTTTATGACTTTAGTTAAAATTTGCTAAGATAATCACTGCAGTTCATTAAATTAGTAACTGTGGTTCTTAAATTAGTAACACTGTTGTCATGTGAATCTGGTTTTCCCATTCTGACTTTGCCTGTCAGAGGGTCACAAAAGGGGACCAAATGATTCCAGGACACAGATAAATGTCATAAATGTGAGTCAGTTGCAACCATCCAAATGTAAAGCATGTGACCATCGGGATTATGCAACAGCCATAAGTGTGAAAAATGATCATAAATTGTTTTTTTTCAGCATTGTTCTAACTTCAAACGGTCACTAAATGAACTGTGGTAAGTCAAGGACTACCTGTAGATGTTTTGATTTTGCTTTAAAATTTAAATAATAAGAATTTGGATGACATAGATTTATAATTACTCCTGACTTTATATATATACATAACATACATGAAGAAACCTAAATACCATACATATAAATACCCGTGAAAACATAAGAAAACAAATATCAGACTTCTACGGGGATGAAATAAACAGCCAGACTAAAATCTAAGAAAAAACCCAATACACAAGCCTAAGGATGGCAGATGAGCTTCTGCCGAAATGTTGCTACAACTTTAAAAGCACAACTATTAAAGCCCCTGTCACACTGCACCAACGGAGGCAAAGAGGATGTAAAATGGACAAAAAAACTTGCCATCCGTTGGTTAACACGATGTACTCACTGCCTCCGTTTTGCTTCCTCACGATCCATCCAGCATCTGTTTATGGACGTTTCATCCGCTCAGAAAGTTTTGAGCTGCTCAAAACTTTTGCGCGGAAAATGTATCCAATTCGTCCGTTCTGCATCCGCTATGCATCCGCTACGCATCCGCTACACATCCGTTACGCATCCGCTATATCCGCTAGGCATCCGTTCCGCATTCGCGCAACTCGCATCCACTCGGACGCAGGGAGGAAGCGGAACGGACACGGAATGGATGCAGAACGGATGCCTAGCGGATGCAGCATGGAAACAAAGCATCCGCAGAGGGGACCTATCTCAGATATTAAGGATGTCTAGAGGATGCCTAGAGGATGCAAAGGGACACCTACACTGCCTATAAAAAGGGGGAGCAACACATCTGGATCTCACTTTCAGACCAGCAGCTCTGTTGCAGACCTCTGCAGCCTTCATCTGCCTCTTCCTCTTCCACAGCATCCAGTCATGTCCACCGTGGATCATAACACAGTCTTTTTGGCAGCCACCATCCTTTTGCAACAGTGCGAAGCCATCTACAGGCTCTGTGAACTCTACTACGGGAAGAAAAAGGGGCGGCCAAGAAGCGTCTGGGTATGAAGATGGTTCACCAGAAGAGCAGAGGACAGACTGTACAACAAGCTGATGGTGGAGCTGAGGAACGAAGACACTCGTGCATTCCAGAACTTCATGAGGATGCCTCCAGCCATGTTTGACGAAGTTGTGCAGCGGCTGACACCCAGGTTGACCAAGGTAAACACCAAATTCCGGCCCAGCCTGGAACCTGGACTCAAGGTGGCACTCACTCTGCGCCACCTGGCCTCAGGGACCACCTACAAGAGCATGCAGTACGGCTGGAGGGTGCCATCCAACACCATCAGCATTGTGGTCAGAGAAGTGGTGCAGGCCATCATCGAAGAATACAAGGAGGAGCTCCTCCAGTGCCCCTCCACTGAAGAAGGATGGAAGAAAGTTGCAGAGCAGTGGTATCAGAGGTGGAACTTCCCACACACCATTGGAGCCATAGATGGCAAGCACGTGGCCTGCAAAACACCACCCAAGTCGGGCTCCACCAATTTCAATTACAAGGGCTTCTTCAGCATCATCCTCTTCGCCATGGTCAATGCTGATTACAAGTTCATGTACATCGATGCTTCAGGCAATGGCTCATGTTCAGATGCCCAGGTATACAACGCCAGTCACCTCAAGGAGGAGCTGGAACGCAACCTCATCGTGGGCTTCCCAGATCCAGAACCCCTGCCCAACGACACACAAGATGTGCCCTACTTCATCGTGGGGGATGACGCCTTCTCCCTCACAACCTACCTCATGAAGCCCTACACTTCCAGACTCCTCACCCGTGAAGAGAGGATCTTCAACTACAGGCTGTCCAGGGCAAGGCGGGTGGTGGAGAACGCCTTTGGCATCCTGGCCAACAGGTTCCAGGTACTTCTCACCACCATGCAGCATCGCCCAGAGACCGTGAGGAGGATCATGGAAGCTTGCTGCATCCTGCACAATCTCATGCGCACCTGCTACCCAGTCTTGCAGAACAGGCTCGTGGACCTCCAGCAAGGCAATGGGATGGTAGCCCTGTCCCTCTTGCAAGGGCTGGCAGCTCATGGCTGAGGCTTGCTGTGCTTCAGCATGGTTGTGGAGTTGCTGGCTGGAAGGGAGGCTGGCAGGAACCAAGGCTGGCAGGCAGGCTGGCAGACAGGCAGGCACCAAGGCTGGCAGG
>BLBF01010581.1:5053-20606 GCA_015471245.1 Laticauda colubrina | reverse complement strand
GCCCCTTTTGAGAGCGGATAACAATGGATGGAACATTTTGCTCTTCCCTTGTGTCCTTTTTACATATGTTTTGCATCCGTTGGGCAGTGTGACAGGGCCTTAAGTTAGATAAGGAACTTGACAAACTAATCAAACAAGGAGTCTTAGAACCTGTAGATTTTGCTAAATGGGAGACCCCCATAGTAATTCCTCTTAAAAAAGATGGTAGCATTAGGATATATGCTGATTACAAAATTTCTCTGAATAGACACCTCCAAATCAGTGCTTGCCCAGTTCCCATCATTCAGCACCTTTTACATTCTTTTGAACCTGGGTCTATCTTTGCAAAGCTGGATATGTCCCAGGCATACCAGCAATTCCCTGTAGATGACCACACAGCAGAATTGTAGACAATAGTAACTCACAGGGGAGCTTTTAGGTGCAGACGCCTTCAGTTCGGCATGAGTGTAGCCCCTGGGATATTTCAGTCCCTGATGGAGAAGCTAATTCAAGATCTCCCAGGAGTAGTCCCCTATTTCAATGATATCTTAATTTCAGTCACAGACAAACCTCGGTTGTTACAAAAAGTAAGATCAGTTCTAGATCGATTCAGGCAAAATGGACTCAAACTTAAGAAAGACAAATGCACCATTGCTACTAAGCAAGTTGATTTTCTGGGCTGTAAAATTGATGCCTCTGGCATACACCCTATAGAATCTAAAGTCAGGGCCATCCATGAGGCACCTACTCCTACCAACAAAACCGAGCTCCAGGCCTTCTTAGGGCTTCTCAATTTCTATGCTGCATTCCTTCCTCACAAAGCTTCAATCACAGAGCCTTTACATAGACTTTTGGACAAAAAGTCCCCTTGACGTTGGGGACCTAGGGAAGCCCATGCCTTCCACTCTGTCAAATCCTTGATCACCTCTAAAGCAGTTTTAATTCAGTTCAACCAGCATCTTCCATTAATTCTTGCTGCAGACGCTTCCCCTTTTGGTATAGGGGCTGTTCTTAGTCACAGACTGCCAAATGGCTCTGAGGCACCCATTGTCTTCTTCTCCAGAACCTTTTCTTCAGCTGAGCGCAACTACAGCCAGATAGACAAAGAGGCTTTGGCTGCAGTTGCCTCTGTAAAGAAATTTCATGAATTTCTCTATGGCCACCATTTTGAACTAATCACAGATCACAAGCCTCTGCTAGGCCTTTTGTCTGCTGATAAACAAACACCTCAGATTCTATCCCCAAGGATGACCAGATGGACTCTGTTTTTGGCTGCTTATTCATACAAACTGATCCATAGACGCGGAAAAAACCTCGCACACGCTGATGCTCTCAGCCGCTGCCCATTGCCAGTTCCAGTTGAAGACCCTGCACCAGTCCATGCTGTTTTTGAATTCAACGAACTCAATCTACCCATTACAGCTTCTGACATTGCTTACCACTCCTCAAGGGACAAGGTAATTGCCCAAGTCCTTGACTGGGTGGGAAGGGGGTGGCCAGATGTACCTTATTCCTCTGAGTTCCTGCCCTTCAAGGCATGCCAGCTGGAACTGTCATCCCTTCAGGGTTGTTTGTTGTGGGGAACAAGGGTGGTCATTCCTTCCTCGTTGCAAGCTTCAGTTCTGAAGCTCCTGCATGAAGGCCACCCAGGCATCGTTAGAATGAAGGCCCTGGCCCGTAGTTATGTCTGGTGGCCTGGCATGGATGCCCGGATCTCCAGCTGGGTAAGCACTTGTCAGCCTTGTCAGACAACCAGACCTGCCCCACCAACTGCATCCCCTGGGAAGTGGGAGGACGCTGGAGCCCCTTGGTCCAGGCTGCACATTGACCTGGCGGGCCCATTGCAGGGGTATACATTTCTAGTAGTAGTAGACTCCTCAAAATGGATTGATGTGGCCTTGCTGCCCACAACAACCACCCTTGCAGTTACCAAGGCCCTAACCAGGCTATTTGTGACACATGGCATCCCTGAAACAGTAGTGTCAGATAATGGGCCCCAATTTACCTCCTGCGAATTTGAACTATATTTAGCCAACCTGGGGGTCAGGCATGCCCTCACAGCTCCTTTTCACCCTGCTAGCAACGGAATGGCTGAAAGGACAGTTAGGTCAGTGAAAGAAGCCCTAGGGAGATTTGGCCAAAGTGACTGGCACTCTAAATTGTCAAGATTTTTGCTATACCAGCATACAACCCCTTGTGCCACTACCAATAAGTCCCCAGCTGAACTCCTTATGGGTAGGCACTTGAGGACTGCCCTGGACAGGCTGCACCCTCACTATGCCCCAGTGACTCCTCTTGGGTCTGACAGCCAGCCTAGGGAGTTTGCTTTAAATGACCTGGTTTATGCCCGCAATTATGCAGGCCACTGCTTATGGGTGCCAGGACAGGTCATAGCTGTGACAGGACCTAATCCATATAGGGTGCTGCTGGAAGATGGTCGTACCTGGTGCAGACACATCGACCAGCTGAGGAGGCATTGGAAAGTGGCCGCTGATGGATCCAGTCTACCACCCACCGACCTGAGTCTACTATCAGCCGATGAGAGCCTGCCGCCGCCGACTGAGGACATCCGGGAGAACCGTGGACGGAGGGACCTACCTGTTCCAGTGCCTGACGACCCATCAACAGCTCCAGAGGACAAGGCTCCTGTGGTAACCAGCTCCGAAGAGGCCCCTGAAGCAGAGGACTTCGACCGACGAACAGAAGCCCCTGTTCTGCGATGTTCCGACCGCCAGAGAAGACAGCCAGCTTACTTGCGGGACTACGCATGCTCCTTGCCGGGGGAAAGGAGTGTTGCATTGTTGCGAAGTTCTCCCTCTGGTCCGTGTTCCTGGTGGGAGTGCGGACCATTCTGATTGGTTGATGCCGTTTGACAGCCGGCTATATAAAGCGCTGTCAAATGGCATCAGCTGTTGCCGCTAGCTGACTGCTCGTTAGCCCAGCAGTCGCGGCAACCCCTTTGTTTTCTCAATAAAGGTTCCTGCCTGTTGTTCCGTGTCCGCCTCAGTCCTTATCCACCGCTCCACTACACTTACTTTCTTTCTTTCTCTTTCCCTCTCTTTCTTTTCTCTCTCTTTCTTTCTGTCCCTTCATTCCATCCAGGGGTGGGATTCAACAGGTGTTACTACTGGTTCGGTGAGTACGTTTTGCGCGCACATGTGTACATGTGAGGCCGGGTGCTTCTGCGAGGAGATGGTGTGTGGGCTATCAGCTCAGTTCCGGCTGGCAAAGCAGCAGCAGCTGGGACTCACTGCCCTGTTCTTTGCACTGGGATGTACCTCATTGCCTGCTGTGCCAGAGTGGAGGTGTGGGCTGGTGGGGAGCCCATCAGCTCTCAGCCCTGACTTGCCTTCCCTGATGCTATGCCACCCGGATGATGCGGGCCCTGGGCAACCTAGCATTGTGCTCCCTAGTTGCCCTCTCCCACCCCTGCTTCTAGCAGGCAAGGCCCAGCAGCTGTGGAAAATCCAGGCAGGACCCAAGTGCCGATGGGTCAGCCCTGATGGGTCCCCTTCCTCTCGGCCACTAGCAAGCCAGGCATGTGGGATGGGGGAAGCTTACTAGGCCACAAGTGCCACATGGAGCCATGGCCATGGTGGCTAAGCAAGCCAGGCAAGTGGGGGGTGGGGAGGAAAGCTTGCTAGGAGGTGAGACCTGAGGGCCGTGGTGGCATGGCAGTAACGGCCTAGGCTGCTGGGGAGTCAGGAATCAGCTGGGGCTTGTGGCGGCGGTAGTGACAAGGGTGAGGGTGGTGGCAGCAGTATGACAGTAGTGGCCTAGGCTGGCCCAGGAGTTGGGACTCAACTGGGGCTGGTGGCAGCAGTGGCATGTAGGTGATCGGGGATTGCACAGCCTCACCCACCTAGGGAGATCAGATGGTGGAAGGCTGGAGGGATGGATGGAGGGATGGTGGGTGGGCTGGCTGGCTGTTGCTGTTGCTGCTGCTGGAAGCAATGGCAGCGGGCGGGAAAATGTGGGAAGCAATGTAGCACACATGTGCTATAAAGAGTGATAAGTCTTGCCTTAGGCACAGAGCAGTTACTTTCTCTCAACCCTAGGAAGTAGGCAATGGGAAATCACCTGTGAAAAACCTGGCAAGAAAACTACAGGAAGTTGCCCAGACAGTGATCAGAAATTGTCTCAAAATATGCATGCATGTGTGCACACACACACCCAGATAAAATCCATAATTACTTCAATATATTATTTTGTATCTATTCAGCCACCAGGCCAGCAGGTTAACTGATTAAAATAAATATGGTTTCATTGTAAATAGTTTTCTACCATTTCGAATGCTTTTAGTATTTCTGCTATTAAAAGCCTTAACAATGCCTTTCAGTTCTTTTGTATCCATGAAATATTTCATTGATTTGTGACTCCATAAAAAATGAAAGAGGTATTATTCAAATATCAGGAAAAACCGCCTCTATAATAAGATGAGAAAATCATACATGCATTCAGCGTGACTATTTGATCTGGTTCGGCCTCTGAACAAAAAAATAAAAAATAAAAATAATGTCATGCTTCTTACCGAAGAAGCTGCTCACACACTTGATGCTTGGGATTCAATGTTCTTCCACCTTCTTGAGGCTGCGTTGCTCTAAGAAGGTACTTCGGTAAAGGCTGAGATACTCTTCAAATAATAAAGACGAAAGGATGCTAATGTCAGGTGTTTCAGGTACTATATCACTCAAAGCTCAATGACTTTCAAGCTGCATAAAAAGAAATCTCATGGCACAGTCACATTTAATCTATGAATTCAACTAATTGTTTTATATTCTCCAGAAATTTCACAATCACAAGTTTTGAACTCAATTCCCCCCACCCACTCAAAAAATGGGGCTTCCAAATGTTCAAATCCTGGGAAATGACACGGCTGCTCTAAACAGAACTACAGGAAAAAAATGCCACGTTCACACTCCTGTATATATTATTTTCATTATTCGTTATGGCACCAGTGTGGACCCAGGGCACTTGAAAGATAAAATTGCAGGCAGAAAAAGGAACTTAATCTCATGCTTCTCTAATTCTTCCCACCATATCCCTCCTGACAGCATTTTGTAATGGATTCCTCATTAGGCACCAGAAATAAAGGGCATGCACAGAACCCAGCAGTTTTGTCAAAGTCAGCGTTTCTCAGCATCCACAACTTTAACGTGTGTGGACTTCCACACCCAGAATTCTTCAGCACAGCTGGCTGAGGAATTCTGGGAGTTGAAGTCCACATATCCTAAAGATGCTGAGGTTGACAAAGTCTGGGACATGACACTGCAACACCAGCTCTACATAGCTGGATGTGCTCTCACGAAGAGATTACAAAAGGGCAGACATTTGCCTTGTGATATCACAATGTTATTTTTATTGCAATTTTTTTTTATTGTGCCTCCATGTTGGTGAATACATGCAGGAAAGTAAAGACATAAGATTCAATTATGAATACAAAAGGATTAAAGGATGTCACAACGTATGAATTAGTACATTCCTGATTGTTGTAGGTATGTATGACGGTTAAATTCATACTTTTGCTTTAGCTGCAAATTATGCTCCATGGTGATAGTGGAAGAATAAGAGATGAGTTTGGAGAAAAAATATGCAATATTCTGCATGTATGCAATTCATCAGCAAAATCTGCAAGGTGGCATGAACTGATGGGTGGGAGTAGGTTGAAGATGTAGAGAAAAAATATTGAGCCATTCAAAGACCTAAGAATAAATAAGAATGTTGGCGGATATGTATCAGCTTAAAAGAAGATTTATTTATTTCAAATATGTAATTCGAGTCTATCAATATGTACCATATATACATGGCAAAGAACTGAACATATAAATCCAAAAGTTTGACTGTTTTCGTTATTCATGATGATAAATTTAAAGATTCTAAATGTGGATATTGGTAGTGTCAAGAGTGAATCTTGAGAACTGATGGACGTGGTAGGAAAGAAAAAATGCAAAGTAAAATAACTGCTGGCAAAGAAGAAAGAACAAACTCCCAGCAGAGTTAACAGAAACTCTGTTATTAGGGTATAAGGAAAGAGGATATAGAAGCCACTTGGAACTGCTTCCAAAGAATTACATTCCAGCATGCCAGAAAAATGTTTGGATTTATACTAATGGGAAGTATGAAAAAAAGATGCTCGGTGGAAAGATAAAGAAAAGGAGGCTGTTGAGGGAGAAAATACATATTTGTAGAGCAGCTTAGAAGGATGCTGTTTCATTATATAAAGGGAAATGCACAAAAGATAAATAAATGGAATACCTACAGGGGGATTCGTTGATTAAGTATTCCTGGGAAAATGTTTGACAGAACTCTGATCAAAAGGGAAGAAGTGAAGAGTGAGCAAAATCTGGGAAATAGGTAGCCTGTGTACAATTTAAGATTTATGCTCTCCAAAAGGTCATTGAGAAATGTTTCTGTAGTGTTTGCGAAGAATGAGACCGGAGACCCGTGTAACTTCAGCTCTTTTATTTAGTTCTGGAAATCCGTCTGAACCAGGACCCACGGCAGCCCTTTTTATAGAGAGGCTGCTTGCGGATTGTGGCCAATGATGGCTCCTTGATTCTCCCACCACTGAGATGGCCAATCATAGGTGAGCTATTATTGGCCAATCAGCATCGAGTAGAGCACCAATCAGCTTTCAGTGTTAGTGAACCAATAGGAATAGGCTATTTGAAGTATGTTAATATGGAACACTCCTCCCCTCTTGGTATGGTCCTACCTTACGTAGTCACGTAAGTAGGCGGGGCTTTTTGGTTGTCTAATTGACCTGCGCAATTTAGTCGTGTTGTTGCCTTCGGCAGGTTTGGATGAGATCACTGTTTCTCCCGTCCTTCTCTGTGGAACCTCCTGGAAGGTGGAGTCAGCCATGCCATTCCCGCCTGGCCTACCCAGGCTGGTAGAGTCGACTCAGCTGCTCCCTTCCAGAGTGGCTTCTTGGTCTTCTTGTGCCTCCTGTTCCTCTTCGCCGAAGTCTTCTGCAGGTAAGTCGTTGTTTCTTTCTGAATTTATTTGTGAATGTTGTTTATGCTTTGTATTTTGATTTTGCGGTGTTTCTTGTTCTACCGGAGGGTCTCCCCCTCCCCTCTTATTTGTGTTTGAGGGGTCTCCCCCCTCTCTGGTTGGTTTATTTATATTTTTGTTTAATGTTTGCTGTGGTTCTGGTGTGTGTGTGTGTGTGTGTGTGTTGTTCTTCGTGTCTGGATGTGTCAGTGGTTGGTTCCAATGTTCGTGATCTTAATTGATCAATGTGTCTCCTCCAGCTTCTGCCATCGTCTGTTTCTAGTCTATACAACTGGGGTCCCGTTATTTGTGTTATTTTTGCCGGTATCCACAGTGGGTGCCCGGTGAGATTTTTTGCATATACTAAGTTTCCTGGTTTGAATGTGCAGTGTCTGCTGGAGGAGTCAGTTGGTTTTTCAGAGCTGTATGTTGGGTGTAATCTATCCAATTGTGATCTTAATTTTCTGCTCATTAGTAATTCTGCTGGGCTTTTATTTGTAGTAGAGCTCGGTGTTATATGTTGTATGGTGAGCATTTTATCAATTTTTTTTTTGTATGTCCCCCATATCTAATTTTTCTATGGTTTCTTTGGTATACCGGACCATACGTTCTGCCCTCCCATTTGTAGCTGGTCGATCTGATGCTGTCAAAGCATGCCATATAGCATGTTCGGCGAGGAATTTTTCAAATGTTAGTGCAGTGAACTATGGGCTGTTATCTGAGACTAGCAAGTCCGGTAATCCATGTGTGGTGAACAGTTTTCGTAGTTGTTTAATAACTGCTTCTGTAGTTGTAGAGTTCATGACGCTTACTTCCAGCCAATTGGAGTAAGCATCTACTATGATTAAAAATGTGTGTCCTTTGGTAGGCCCCGCGAAATCTATGTGAATTCTTGACCAGGGGCCCCTCGGTGTTTCCCAGTCTAGTATAGGTGCTGAAGGGGGTGCAGGTCGGGATCTTTGGAATTTTCCTCAGGTTTCTACCCATTTCCCAATATCCTTATCCATCCCTGGCCACCATACATAACTCCTGGCCAGGGATTTCATTCGTACAATGCCCGGGTGTCCTTCATGTAACATTCTCAGTACTTGCTCTTATAATGGTTCTGGTATTATCACCCGATCCCCTCATAGAATGCAACCTTTTAACAATGACAGTTCAGTTTGCCTGTTCTTGAATGGTTTAAATTTAACGTCTGTCTCATTTTCTGGCCACCCTTTTCCTACCCAATTTAAAACCTGTGACAAAGTTTTGTCTCTTGTCATTGCTTTCGCAATGTGCACTGCGGTTATGGGTAGATTTGATAATGTCTCAATCTGTAGGGTGGATGTGGTTGGTGCCGGGTCAATCCCTAGTTCTGGTAGGGGAGTACGGCTCAGCGCATCGGTGTGGGAAATGTCTTTGCCTGGTCAGTGATTCAGTTTATAATTGTAGGCTGCAAGGAACTTGGACCATCTTGTCATTCGTGGGGATAGTATGTTTGGGTTGGCCCTGTTCCCTGCTAATATTCCCAGTAGGAGTTTGTGGTGTGTAATAAGTGTAAAGGTCCTACCATAAAGGTATTCATGGAAATGTTTGACACCAGATATTGCTGCTAACACCTCTCTGTCCAACTGACTGTCATTCCGTTCTGTTTTGGATAGTGTTTTGGAGTAGAATGCGATCGGTGCTTCTCTCCCATCAGGCAGAATGTGGCTAAGTATGACTCCGATGCTGAATGGTGAAGCGTCGCAGGTGACAGTCAATGGTAGTGTCGCGCTGTATTGTATTAATACAGAGCCGGATGTTATTAAGTCTTTTATTTTCTGGAACACTGTCTCTTCACATCGTCCCCAGGTCCAGGTGGCTGCCTTGTCCAGTAGCCTATGTAGTGGTTCCACTGTCGTTGCCTTCTGTGGCAGAAAAACATTGAAAAAATTTATAAGTCTCAAGAATGCCTGCAATTCTACTTTGTTTTTTGGTCTAGGCTCTTCTTTGATTGCTTTAATTTTTTTATCTGTGGGGTGGATGCCCTCTTTATCGATTAGATATCCCAGGAACTTGACTTTTGAGGTGGCTAACTGGCACTTTTCTTTTTTGACTTTGAGTCCTGCCTTTTGGAACCTTTGTAATACTATTCTGAGATGGGCTTCTAGTTGTCTCATGTCGCTGGCTGACACTAGCACATCATCAAAGTATGGGACTATTCCTTTTATCCTTGTAACAATGCTCCATTAGGTTTTGGAACATCCCCGGGGCCACGTAGAATCCAAATTGCAGTCTTTTGCATTTGAAGGCTCCCCCTATGAGTCACGATCATTTGTGCCTCTGCTGTTTCGGGGTCGACTGGCAATTGTTGGTATGCTTGTACAAGGTCGAGCTTTGCGAAAACCTTGCCTCTCCCCAATGAGTGTACTAGGTGTTGCACTACTGGAACAGGATACATGCTTTGCTGTAGTGCATGGTTTAGAGTGGCCTTGTTGTCACCACATATTCTCATGGACCCATCTGGCTTAACTGGGGTCATGATTGGGGTTTCCCATTTAGTGTGGTCAATTGGTTCCAAGATGCCTTGTGCAATGAGTTTGTTAAGCTCCTCATCAATCTTCGGTTTTAATGCGAAGGGAACTCGCCTCGCTTTTAGCCTAATAGGAGCTATTGTCGGATCTAAATTAAATGATATAGGGGACCCTTGGTACTTGCCTAGTTTCCCATCGAAGACGTTCTGGAACTCCCTTGTTAGGTTCTCCTCCCAGTCTGTCTCGGTGATGCTGTTAATGCCAGTCACACCGATTCCCAGAGGTTTGAACCACTTGAATCCCAACAGGCTTGGCCAGTTTCGGTCTACGATGGTTAGAGGCAGAATTTTCTTGTATTCTTTGAAGGTGATTTGGAATTGTCCGAGTGCGACTACCGGTATTTTGTTTCCTTGATAGTCCTTTAGTATTAGCGTTTGGTGTTCTAGTTCAGTTCTGCCAAGATGCAGTACCAATCTTTTAATAGTATTCCATGACACCATCGATAGAGACGATCTGGAATCCACCTCCATTTCACATTCTTGGCCCTCAATCCTGACTGCCACATGTACTTTTTGGCCATTGAATGACCGATGGTGGTGGTTTGGTGTGTTTCTTCTTTTCTGTAGTTTTCGTTTAGCCACTTGCCTTTGCTTTCGTGACTCTCATGGCTCCACGTTTGTCTTTCTTTTATTCTTATAAAAGTGTGGTGTGTTGTCCCTACGTCAGGGGCAGTAGCTCTTACAGTTTTGGCATACTCTTGCAATGTGACCCCGTCTCTCGCAGTACCGGCACATAGCGTCTAGGAACCGGCACTCGGAATGGGGGTGGTCTCCTCCACACCCAGCACACTGGAACCCTGACTTATGACCTTTCTTCTCCTGTCTATCTCGTTCAGCCTGGAGTCTGTGGATCTCCTCGTCATCGTCGTCGATCTCAGACGATCCACTATCCGCATAGTGTGTGATGGTCTTGTGCATGCTCTCTGCCTTTTTCTCTATACTTTGGCTAGTTTTGGCCGGTGTTTTGGATGTTGTCACATTCATTTGTTGCATTTTGGCTGCTGATTTTTTAGCTGCTTCAGCTGCCGTGGCCTCAGCGATAGCCTCAGTGACTGTTATCTTTGGTCAGGTTAGCAGTCGGCTTTATAGGGTGAGGTCTCTCAGACCGAGGACCATGCAATCCCTCATGGCTTCGTCCATGTTTAGGAATTTGCATGCCCCTCCAATGTCCCTGAGAGCCGCTATGAAGTCTGCGATGCTCTCACCTTCTCTCTGGTCCCATTTGTAGTACTCGTGTCTCCGAATAAGGCTGGAGACGGTCAGAGCATAGTGAGCCTTCAGCAATTTCTCCAAATCTGGCCAGGCCATCTGCTTCATATCCTCTGGTTTAGCTAGCACCTTGGCCATCTTGAATACTGTGGGCCCACAGTGCATCAGGAACACAGATCTTTTTTGGTTGTCGGAGATTCCTTGCAAGTCATTGCTTTCCAAGAACACGAGGATTCTATCAATGTAGAATTCCCAGTCCTCTGTTGCTGGGTTGAATGGTACGGGTGGTGAGTTGGTTCCATCCATTTCGTCTGCTCAGTTCTCGTTGCCACGTGCTCAACTGGTGTCCTCTCTCAGTAGCCCACCTTCATCACCAGTGTAGTGTTAGTGGAGACCGGAGACCAGCGTAACTTCAGCTCTTTTATTTAGTTCTGAAAATCCGTCTGAACCAGGAGCCGCGGCAGCCCTTTTTATAGAGAGGCTGCTTGCGGCTTGTGGCCAATGATGGCTCCTTGATTCTCCTGCCGCTGAGATGGCCAATCATAGGCGAGCTATTATTGGCCAATCAGCGTCGAGTAGAGCACCAATCAGCTTTCAGTGTTAGTGAACCAATAGGAATAGGCTATTTGAAGTATGTTAATATGGAACAGTTTCCATATGAGAAAGGAAGTATATTGAATTAGAAGAAGAGTATGATAAAGTGGTTTGAATTGCAGAATGTTTTATGTAAAGAGTTGAAGGCTGGTTGCTGAATATAAGAACAGAAGTTGCTGAAGATAGAACTCAAACAGGTGGGAGAAAGCTTCCTGAAAGAGTTGGCATTAAGGAGGAAGACAAGGAGGTAACATATTTCCTCAATTGTTAAATGCATTTATGGATAACTTAAATTAATATGCTGCTCTGAACCAAGAAGATGTGTCCTATCATCAAATAATTAGCAGCAAATGTGAGGTAGATAGAATGATGCAATGGAAAGGATGGATCTAGAAAAAAATTGATGCCTCAAAGACCAAGTAAGGGAAAACAAACAATTTGTAAGCAGCTGGACTTTTCCCCTTCAACCGAAAAGAATGAACTTCTGAAAACTAGGTATTTCAAAAAGAATTATTTATTGTAAGGAAGTTAATGCAATACTAGTCAAAGCAGAATCTAAGATGCTTCCAGGCATACAATAATAGATAAAGGGAGTTAGAACCCCTCCCCTTATTCAGATGTGGATTTAATCAAACAAAGAACCAACATGCTAATTCCTTCCTCCCCTTCTCTGGGAACGTATCTTAATAGAGTTTCCCAGGGGTATCTTCCAGAACTGGAATTTTTATGGTCCCTTCTCTTCTTGCTATCTCTCCAAGAGGTGACAAGTTTCTAGACATCTGGCTAGAGTCCTCCAGTTGTATATTATGTGTAAGTTATACAGATTCAATATAAGATTTAATATATTCAGGTTACATCAAAAAGGATTACTTGTACCAACTTCCCCCCTCCCCCCTCTTCTTCCATTAAAGAATGGCAGATACATGGATCTGACACAATTCCAGGTTATATTAAGGTAGCAGAAAACTAGATTATGTAGATTAGGGGTGTCAAACATGACACATCCTGTGGGCCGGATGCATCAGGCGCAGGCCACGCCCACCCCAGCTCCACTAAGGGGGGAAACGTCGTGAAATATCACATGACGACAACATGACGAGGGGAGTTTTGACACCTGTGATGTAGATGAATCTCTGCACTTTGGTGTTTTTCTAAAGATAGGGAAATGGATGTTGGGAGAAAAGTAACTGGTAGTATGTTTGTGTGGGGGGAAAAGCAAAAATGGATTTGTACAAGGGCATGTTTCTACTGCTTTCCTTAAATAGAAATGAAATTGGAAACATTAAGAGAAACACAGAAATAAATTAAATGAGCAGTATTAATAAATTAAAAGAACTGTATAACAGGGATTTAAAAACTGCACCTGTAGTTTTAAAACTGTAGTGTGGTCAAACTATACATGGAGTCAAGAATGAATGGACAACATGGACATCCACTGAGGGTGGGAATGATAAATGTTAAATTGAATGTTGTGGTGTAATTCCTGTTGTATGGACACTATATTATGGTACATGTAAAAGTGTGAAGTCTGCGTCATAATGTACATGAGATGAGGAGCTTCCATGAACTCATGCTACAGGTAGTCCTTGACTTACAACCCCTTGTTTAGCAAATGTTCAAAGGTACAATGGAACTGAAAAAGTGACTTATGACCATTTTTCATACTTAGGACCATTGCAACATACCCGTGGTCATGTGATCAAAATTTGGACATTTGGCAACTGGCATCTATTTATGACAGTTGTGCTGTCCTGGGGTCATGTGATCACCATTCGTAAATTTCCCAGACATTTTCTGAGAAGCAAAGTCCATGAGGGAAGCTAGATTTCCTTAATAACAGCATGATTCACTTCGCGACTGTGGCAAAAAAGGTCATAAAATAGGGCCAAGCTCACTTAACAACTGCCTTCTTAGCAATGAAAAATTTTGGGCTCAATTCTGGTTGTAAGTCAAGGGTTACCATATATTTGTTTTATCATTCGGACACAACTGTCAATTTCTGAGGTCACCAATGAAGGATGCTGGTTAAAATTAGATTGAAAACAAAAAGCTGAATACCACACAAGTTTACCTCAATACTATGCTACTACCTATTTGTCCTTGCAAAACATCCTTGATCTTTTACCACATCCATGCGCTACATAATAAACATGTACAAATAAACTTGTTCAAAAGAAGTCCACTGAAAAGATTCAGTCATATAGGGAGAATGAATGGAATCGGATTGTGAAGCAAATATATGATAAATCAGTTAAAAGGATGAGAGGAAAGAAAAAAATGGAGAAAGTCAAAATTAGTGCAGTTGATGAACTCCAACAGAGGTAAAATAAGAGCTGTTTAAAGAACAAAAGGCAATAATGTTTATTATGTAGTGCATGGATGTGATAAAAGATCAAGGATGGTTTGGAAGGACAAATAGGAAGTAGCATAGCATTGAGGTAAACTTGTATGGTATTCAGCTTTGTTCGGGTATTTTCCCACATCATCATAGTTGGGCTTTTAAAGTTGTAGCAACGTTTAGGCCAAATCTCATCTGCCATCATCAGGTTTCTGTATTGTGTTCATCTGTGAGTCAGACTTTCACAGCCATTTCAGTTTTAATCTGTTTGTGCCCAGGTGTTTGCCTGGCTTGTGGTGTGGAGATCTTTTTGTTTGTGAGTGCAGGCTTCCAAATAATTGACAGTCTGATGGAATCATCTCTTCTATTCATGCTTTCAGATCTTTTTTCAATCTCTATGGCTTCTCTGATAATTCTGTGGCTGGGGTTTTCTATAGTGGCTAGGAATTTGGTGCCATTTAAGTCAATGCTTTGACCTGTGGCTTTCATGTGTTGGATCATAGCATCAACTTCAATGGCACCAAAACCCTAGCCACTATAGAAAACCCCAGCTACAGAATTATCAGAGAAGCCATAGAGATTGAAAAAAGACCTGAAAGCATGAATAGAAGAGATGATTCCACCAGACTGTCAATTATTTGGAAGTCTGCATTCACAAACAAAAAAATCTCCACACCACAAGTCAGACAAACACCTGGGCACAAAGAGACTCCCCCGATACCTCCAGCTCAAATACACCCCAACTAGGTACCCAGATGAAACCTAGATTCCTAACAAATGATAGCCGTTCATTTATTCAGAGCCAAGCTGCACTAAAAGCCTCCAATACAGGAACACAATGTTGCCAGCCAATCAAGATACAAAAAAAGCCACAAAACAGACAGAAGATATTAGAAACACCAATCAAGCAAAACACAGCAAACTCCAAGACCAATAAACACAGACCAAGACTCCCAACCAATCAGGATGAAGAAAAAACCATTCTGATACAGCAATAGGCCAGCCCCAAATTTAAAAATGAAACAACTGTAAGAGTCTGATTCACAGACGAACACAATACAGAAGACTGATGATGGCAGATGAGATTCTGCCAAAAAATTGCTACAACTTTAAAAGCACAACTACAATGACGTGGGATAATACCCGAAGGAAGCTGAAAAGCATACATGTAAAGGGCCTGTCACATTGGCTGACGGATGCAAAACATTTGTAAAAAGGACACAGTGGACGAGAAAATGTTCCATCTGTTGTTATCCGCTCTCAAAAGTGCCCCGAATTTGCATAAACAGAGCGGACAACAACGGAAAGGAATGGAAGGGGGGAGGACGTAGCCAGGATGGAAAGCGGATGCTCCACGGAAGCCTAGCGGATGGAAGTGGATGGGAGCAGATGGCACATCCGCAGGGCTTCCGGGGGAGCGCAGCGAAGCGGACGCACAGCGGAAGGAGCGGCTGCATAGCAGATGCCTAGCGGATACAGCGGATGGATCACAGACGCCTAGCGGATGCCTAGGGAATGCCTAGTGGATGCAAAGCATTCACTGCGCATGTGGGGAGGATGCATTGCGTCAGCCCCGCGGATATAAAGGGAAGCAGCTCGCAAGCAGGTCACCATTCAGAGGAAAGACCTGCTGCCAGACACAGCTCCAGCCAACAACCATGGGGAAGAAGAGAAAGCCTCTGCCATCTGCTACCAGCCCTGGCAAGAGGGACAGGGGCACTATCCCACCCCCTGGCCCTGACTCTGCTTCTGCTGGGGCTTCTGCTGACTCTTCTGGTGCTGACTCTTCTGGTGCTGGAGCTTCTGCTGGCGCTGCTCCTGGTGCTGGTGCTTCTGCTGGTGCTTACTCTGCTGGTGCTGCTCCTGGTCCTGCTGGTGCT
>BLBF01010543.1:5984-24575 GCA_015471245.1 Laticauda colubrina | reverse complement strand
GTCAGTTCACTTATAAATCAGTCCTTTGTTGTCTCTCCCGTTCGAGCTATGCAGTCTTGATTCCAAGCAGTAATCAGGGATCATCAAAGCCAGAGAGAGAGAGCAAGCCGTAGTCTTGCTACTTTTATATTGTTTTCTTAACCACTCCTTTAATTGCTATTTCACAGTTAAAGCTGTATACACTCTAACATACACTAACTATGATTCATAGTTATTATTTCACCTAAACCAGTTAGGGTAAACAATGTTATCCCTAACAGGAGCCTATGTGGCAGAATTATTAATTAGAATGTTGATCAATCATTTCATTCAAACAGGATGTTTGCTGGAAGTCTAAAATTCAATTTCAGCAATAATGATGTTGTTCAAAGAAGTTATGGGAGCTGAACTCTGTACACCTGGAAACCAGTCAGTCTGGATAAGGCTAAGCCATGTTATCTGGTTATTCTAGAATTACACTATTTGAAGACATATTGAGTTCTGATGCTGCTCAAAAATCTTATTTTTTTTTCAACTAATAAGTTTTCAAGGCAGTAATCTGTTGTTGACATTCTAGCATAGTATTTAGGAAAATATAGTGTCAAGTTCAGTATTATTAAGGATGACATTCATGCTACTGCCTATAATAGTTCAGATACCTAATCGGTGTAATAATGGAGACAGTGTCATTTATTTTTGATAAGGTTTTGACTTGCTTCTATGCTCTTTTTGTAAGCAAAACCTTGTAACTCTATATAGCAAACATACTTCAGCATTGCTGTAGAAATTTCAGGGTGTTAGTCCTTTATCGTAACTTATATTCTCAATGTCAAGCCATCATATATCCCAGGAGGGACTCTAAATCACTATATACAGTATAATACAGAAAAGAGAACAGAATAACAGCGTTTTTATACCATGTTTATCCATGATATTGATGACTCACACCAAATTTATTTTTAGCTCCAATAATAATAAAACCTCAGTTGTTACAGCACTCATGGATTGGTGTAATTTAAAAGGCAGGTCTGAAATAAAAGGCAGGAGCTGTGTCTCTTTATCCCAGAAACACAAGGCACTTTAAAATTATTGTGCATTATTCAATTTAGCCTCATTGTCATTTTGTATTTTGTATCCTAGACAGAGTTCAAATGAAATAAAGGTCAGCATGAAACATCAAATGATTTGGCATTTGGTGTTATTTTGGAAATACCTAACAAATAAAAAATATTCTGTGAGGTAAATCAGAGATTTATAAATAAGATAAATAAATAAATAATACAAAAAATACAAAACAGCATGCTGGCTGAGGAATTCTAGAAATTGAAGTCCGCACATTTTAAAGTTAATGTTCAGAAACATAAGCTGAATGAATCTTATCTCTGGAAATTTGAATAAGAATTAATTTGATCAAACTCTTAATGGATGTCAATTCAACAGAAACATATAGTAGACTTATTTAGAACTGAGTTCCTCTGAGTTTAGTAAAACAATGAATTCAATCCTATGTGAAAAGGAAAATGCAAATTGAACATAATTTCTTTTATTTTTATGGACTAAAATAATCCAGGTGGAAGTTTGTGAATGTTGCCTCCATTGAACCATGTAAGGCAAGGGTCTTCCAACTTGATAGCTTTAAGACTTGTGGACTTCAACTCCCAGAATTCCTCCTCCAGTCATGTTAGTTGAGGAATTCTGGGAAATGAAGTCCACAAGTCTTAAACTTGCCAAGTTTGAAGACCCTCGATGTAAGGCAAATGGGGGAATTTTAAATTCTGGATATTTTCATTTTCTTTTTTCATTATCCCTAGAACATAGTTTTTACTCATACCAATATCAGGATATTCACTGTGGGAAGACAACATTATTCTGAATTCTACCATATAACATGAATATTTGAAACACAAAGCTCCTCCTCTAAGATTCAACCAGGCTCTTCAGCCTTTGAAAGGAAAATCCACTGTATTTTGTGATTGGGTTATCTTTGCAGAGTGATTTTATTCTCTAAAGTAGGTGTGCATCCAAACATAGGATTAGGTTCAGATGGATCTGGCAGATTCTTCCTTCTAGGAGAAAGCATGTGACTCTAGGATAAATTGGGGAATATGGTATGGAGAATAATGAACAGTTCAAAAAAGTTCAAAAAAGCAATATGAAGCAGAGCATGCTTCCATAACCTAGAACTAAAAGTTCTAAACTTAGAACTAAAAGTTCTAGGAAGTTAGAAAAAAGAATTCAATGAACCATACAACACTCTTGTAGTATTGATCTGCTAATGAAAACCACATTTTCTATTCAATGCCAACAACTTAGTGTTGTTAGTGCTTAACAGAAGGGCTACTCAGTAGGAAAGTTCCTCAGCTGCAGGCTTATTATTCTTGATAAGATTTATTTGACAATTAAGCCAGCCTATATATATTATTATTCTTAGGAGCCCTATGTGGCCCTAATGTCTAGCTTAACTCTGTTCACTAGAGTGTCTTTGCCACTGCTTACTCTCAAAGTCTTTGAATTTTAGAGTTTTGGGCAGTTTGATTCATTCTTAGACTGTTCTATAATTCTTGCATTTACCATTCTTCTAACCTCGACTGTTTGAGGTTGAAAAAATAAGGTATGTTGATACCTTGAAGGATTCTAGCCCTTTCTAGCCCTTTGCTGATCTTTGGAAAACCATTTGACTAGTCTGATACTAAAAATAAGATGAGAACTATTTCTTCATCGTGGAAGTGCAGAAACCTTATCCTGTGGGCTGCAACCAGAAAAATTTGGATGTGTTTAGAAGAAATATCAGGATGTAATTTGATGTTGAATGTATATCTTGTCTTTCTTCCAAGTTTGATCCTTCATCAGTTTATACTGCAACAGAATTGTGGCATCTTGCATCTCTATGCTGAGAAATTAAGTTAGTACTAGGTGTACTTCCATGGTTTATAGTGATTTAAATCCAGGTCTTTTTGGTCATGTTCCAATATTTGAATGATAATGACACATTGCCTATTTTGGCTTATTTTATATTTTTTGAATAATCCAATTCTTTACTCAAATTTCCTAAGAAATATCTGTATCAAATGTATTCATACCATACATATTTAAAAGAAAATGTTTAACATGAATACTATTAAGGGAACTGCTTTACCACAAATAGTTAAATACCTTTTCAAAAATAAAACCACAGATAAATGCAGAAATAAGATGAAAAGATTTATGAAAGAACTCAACAGAAGTTATATAACCCCCCAAACAGATTCTTCCTTCCACTCACATCCTTTGATAATTTCCTCACCTAAGATTTACCAGCAAAATAATAATAAAAAATAATGTAAATAAAGAAGCAGTGAATTCTGCATGTTTGACTACACAAACTAATTAGCAAATAATTAGCACATTTGGCATTTTGACAAATTCACTGATGCTTCTTTAATGTGTATTGGAGATTGAGTAAATAAATCATGAAAGGATATTCTTTACATTTGTTTGTTTTGAAAAACACTTTTGAGAAGCTGGTATCATAAAAAAATCAATTTTATAGCTTCATAAATATTCTGTATTTTATAAAACAAATTGTTTAGTCATTAAGGAATACCAAATAATGTTTAATTTTATAGATTACCTTTAAAGTGTCAGAAAGATTGATAGGGCACAAGATAGCTTTGTCAAGGTTTGCCAAACGTCTATCTGAAAATTTCAAGGAAGACTCTAAAAGATCCTTGTTTTCCTTGTGTATATCCTTTTAACAGCTCTGACTGAATTCTGAAGATGTACATATCTAAACATAGTCATCAAGACAACAATCAGTGCATTAAGGAGATTTTATTTATTGGATTAATATATTTTTTGCACTATAATATTATTTTTCCCCTTTGGATACCGAGAAATCTATCCAGGTGAGAAGTGCTAGTATAAGCTAAAGCCCCTGTCCCACTGCACTAACAGATGCAAAGAGGATGTAAAATGTTAAAAAAGCTTGCCATCCGTTGGAAAATGCTATGCATCCGTTGTGTACTCATTGCATACATGTTTCATACGCTCTATCTGTCAAGCATCCATCCACTGCGATTTCATCCGCGCAAGAAGTTTTGAGCTGCACAAAACTTTGTGAATGGATGAACTTTCCGCTGTGTATGATGTAAATCCGTGACATCCGAGCAACAAACATTCTATGTCCGTTTATCAGCCGTTAAATGTCTGCTGTATCCTCTCTGCATCCTCTGTCTATCCTCGCAACTCAAATCCATTGCAGCTGAAAATGGAAAGAGGGAGGAAACAAAAGGTACATGGAACATCTACACAGCGTTAGTAGCATGGAAATAGAAAGGATGCGCAGTGAACGGTTTGCATCCGATATACATCCGCTAGGCTTCCTATGAACATCCGTTTAACATCCCCACTACATACTACCCACGTCTGTTCTTTTCCGTTCTTTTCCGTTCTGTTTATGCAAATTTTCACCACTTTTTGGAGTGGATGACAATGGATAGGGCCACCCCTGAAATTTTGCTCATCCGCTGTGTCCTTTTTGCATACGTTTTGCATCCATCGGCCAGCGGGACTTAGCCTGAAGTCTCAATAGTTTCAAAAACACTGCTACAAGGACACATAAAATCCTTGCCAATTTTCTACACATTCACTTGGAAAGTTTAGATATTTCAGTAACATCCATACTTCAATTGACCTACAACACTGTAATTACTCAAAAGTGCATCATCCTGGTGAAATGATTTCTGAATTACTGTTGTGTTTGGGGGATGTCTAATGGAGATCCATCAAAAATGCAGAGGGTCTCTCAAGGTCCAACGCATTTTAGCACACCTCTTAGTGTCTTTGGGAAACTTGATGAAAATTGTAGATATACAAGGATTGTAGATAAAGGCAGCAGAATTTGTAAAAGAAAAAGTCACACTGAGCTTTCACTTGGAAATTCTCAAAGTTTTGACAATGATTTTATTCCTTGAGGAAAGATAAAATCCCAGAAGCAGCCCAGAATTGACATCTATAAATAAAAAGAGAATAGTAAAATAAGCCATAGTATTCCTTGAGAAAGGTTTCTAAAGAAGAAATACTTGCTATAAATTCTTGTTAAAGATTTCCTTCTGGTGTGGATTTTTTTCACTAGAATGACATAGAATACAATCTTTATTATTGCCTCCAAATTTAACATTACATATTAAAATACCTTTATTTTAATTTTTTTTTTTTTAAAGTTTTTATTAATTTTCTACAAACAAACAAACATACAAAACATTAAAAACATCTACTCTCATATATACTTCCGGTGTATCGGTTGGTTCATCAGTTTTGTGCATTCATTTTATAGTGTCAATTACAATTATATTGCATAACCACTCATATTGTCAATCCATATTCTAATATTACTAAAAAAAAAATAAAAATAAAAAAATCTTTTTCTGACTATACTTTTAATCATTCATGCTTTGCGAGATAACAATACTTCAAACAGTTTATTCTATAATTTGTCGTATAATCATAACAAATCAATCCTAAAAACTCTTCATATATATAATATTAATGCTCTATTATTGTATTTTATCATCTAACCATTGATAAAAAAAACCCCAAATTGCATAAAATTGTTTATCTTCTTGTTCTCTAATTTCAAATGTCAATCTACTCATCTCAGCACATTCCAATATTTTCTTAATAATTTCTTCCTGCAATGGTATTTTCTCATTCTTCCAATTTTTAGCAAATACAATCCTAGCCGCCGTTAATACATTTACAATCAAATATTTCAAGTCTTTATTATATATATCAGGTAAAATTCCCAATAAAAAGATCTCTGGCTTCAAGTCTATGTGTTTCTTTGTCATTTTTTCCAACCATATGTGAATTTTAGTCCAATATTTTCTAGCATTCTCACAAGTCCACCACATATGATAGTATGAGCCAGGTATCTGATGACATTTCCAACATTTTTCAGATTTATTCTTGAACATTCTTGCTATTCTTGTCGGGGGAAGGTGCCACCTGTAAAACATCTTATACAAGTTTTCTTTATATGCTATTGACATTGTCATTTTATAATTTTGAGACCACAATTTTTGCCATTGTTCTAAATCAATTCCATATCCAAAATTCTTCCCCCATGCAATCATAGTTTCTTTAACTTGTTCTTCCTCTAGCTTAATTCCCAATAAATAACCATATAACTTTTTAATCACTTTCTCATCAGTACCCATCAATATCTTATCTAAATCAGTCTGTTTATCATAGAATCCTTCCGTTTTAAAATCTTCAAGATATCTTGAGTGTATTTGCGCATATGAAAACCAATTCATCCTTATACCTTGTTCCTCTAAATTTTGGATCGTTTTAAGTCCACCCTTTTCATCCAACAGTTCCCCATATCTAACTGTTTGTTCCTTTTTATAGATCATAGGATAGGAAAATGCTTCAATAGTCGATAACCAAGTTGGAATTTTCAAATAACATTGTTTTTTTATCTTCTCCCAATTTAACCACAAAGACTCCCGTATATAATGTCTTCTGAAATACCCCTGTGTTTTAGTTCCCTTGTACCATAAAAAAGCATGCCAGCCCAACAGTAAATCATGTCCTTCTAATGTCAACAATCTATGTTTTCTTAATGTTATCCATTCTTTGACCCACATCAAACTTGCAGCTTGATAATACAATTCCCAATTAGGCAGGCCAAAACCTCCTCTATTTCTAGCATCTTGCAAAAGTTTTAGCTTTATTCTCGCTTTTTTACCTTGCCATATAAACTTCAACATAGTTTTATTTAAATCTTCAAAATAGTCTTTTCCAAGTCTAATTGGTATTGTTTGAAAGAGAAATAAAATTCTAGGTAAAATATTCATCTTAATTGTTGAAATTCTCCCTATTAATGACAATTGTAAATTTTCCCATTTCTTCAAATCTGTAATTATCTGTTGTTTAAGTTTAATATAATTATTCTCTTTTAATGTGCTACATCTTGCTGTCAAATATATCCCCAGATACTTAACCTTGTTTGTAATTTGAATTTTCAAAAGATCTGTCAGTTCTTCTCTTTGTCTCAACAACATATTTTTTGTCAAAATCTTTGTTTTATCTTTATTTATTTTCAAGCCAGCCATCTCACCATATGTCTCTACCTTTTCCAATAACTTTGGAGCAGTTTCTAATGGGTCTTCCAGAATAAAAGCTAAATCGTCAGCAAAAGCTTGTAGTTTAAATTCTTCCTTTTTAATTTTCATTCCTTTTATATTTTTGTCATCTCTAATATTTCTATTCAACACTTCCAAAGTTAATACGAATAACAAAGGAGATAGGGGACATCCTTGTCTTGTACCTCTTCTTATATTAATAAGATCTGTAAATTCTCCCTCCATCATTACCTTTGCTGTCTGTTTATTATATATGGCTTCTATTGCTTGAATAAATTTTCTGGCAAAGCCCATCTGTTCCAATAATAATAACATAAATCTCCAGTTCACGTTGTCAAATGCTTTTTGAGCATCTAGGAATATCAAAGCCATTTGTTTTTCAGGATGAGCCTCATAATATTCCAAGGTATCCAAAATTACTCTCATGTTGTCTCTAATTTGTCTCTTTGGTAGAAATCCATTTTGATCTGGATGGATAAAATTATTTAAATATTTTTTCAGTCTTTCTGCTAAAATTGAAGCAAAGATTTTATAATCTGCATTCAATAAGGAAATAGGTCTATAGTTCTTAATTTGCAATGGGTCAGCCTCTTCCTTTAAAATAAGAGTAATATAAGCCTCTGACCATGTTTTGGGTATCATCTTTTTTAACATAACTTCATTCATAATTTCTAACAATGGAGTGTTCAATGATTCTTGAAATTTTTTATAGAATTCTGCCGGAAACCCATCTGGACCTGGTGCTTTCCCATTATTTTGTCTTTTAAATGCTTCATTTAGTTCCATCATTGTTATATTGCTTTCTAACATTTCTTCAGTCTCTTTAGGTATCTTCGGTAAGTTAACATTCTGTAAATACTGTTTAATTTTTTTCTCATCAATATTCTCTTGATTATATAGTTGTCCATAATAATCTCGAATAATTTCCTTTTTCTCCTTATTACCACAACAAACTTGACCTTGATCATCTATTAGTTTCAATATTTTTCTTGATTCCTTCTCCTTTCTCAGTTTATATGCTAGCCATCTACCTGGTTTATTTGCGTCTTCAAAATAATTCTGTTTAGAATTTCTAATTTTCTGTGCCAGTTCTTCTTTCTCTATTAATTCCATTTTATGCTTAATTACATCCAGTTTCAATTTAATATCTTTTTTCTGTGGTATTTTCTGTAATTCTTTTTCAAGTCTTATATATTCATCTTCCAAGGCCTTAGAGGTTTGTCTTTTTCTAATATTCTTTTTTTTTGTATAGTCTATTATCAAACCTCTTACATATGCCTTCATTGTATCCCAAACATTCTGTATTGAGGTATCTTCTTTTTTATTTTCTTTAAAAAAAAAGACCAATTCCTTCTCCATCCATTGTATAAAATCTTTCTCCTTTAAAATGGTATTGTTTAATGTCCATCTCGATCTTTTTCTTTGTCCCTTCCATTTAATTGTCATTGGACTATGATCTGCCCAAGTACTTATTTCAATATTTGTTTCTTGAATAGTAGATATTAGTTCTGTTGAGATCCAAATCATATCTAACCTGGACCATGATAAATGTCTATTAGAATAAAAAGTATATTGTTTAGTTTTAACATTTCTTTCTCTCCAAATATCTTTTAAGGTTAATTCATCTGTCATTTTAAAAAAAGATTTAGGGAGAATCTTTCTATTTTGTTTTGTTGTTGTTGTTATATAGTCCAATTTATTGTCCACAATTCCATTAAAATCTCCCATCATGATTATGTTAACATAGTCCAGTCTAATTATTTCCATATGTAGTTTTTTATAAAACTCTTCTTGTTTATCATTCGGAGCATAAATTGCAATCAAGAGTATTTTTTTATTATTATCCATTATTTCCACCATTAATACTCTTCCATCTTCATCCGTGTAGATCAGTTTTGCTAGAATATCTTCTTTAATGTAGAGAACCACTCCTCTTTTCTTACATTGAATCAAAGAAGTAAATATTTTCCCTAATTTTGGCTGTACTAACAAATGCTCATGTTGCTTTTTAATATGAACTTCTTGTAAGCAAATTATATCAAATTTTAATTTCTCTAATTTGTGAAAAGTTTTCCTTCTTTTAACAGCTGAGTTAAGTCCATTTATATTCATTGTAATCAATTTTTTTTCTTCCATGATTATGCTTTATATTTAGGTCTAACAGCTCTCGTAGCTCTCACTTCACGTTGTTCTTTACTGTCTACCTGTCCACCTGCAACTCCTTTCTCTTTTTCAATCTCCAGTTGTTCCTCCAGAAGCTCAATTAATGAGATCTCTTTCTCTGCCACCTCTTTTTTTCTTCCAAAAAATTCTGCATAAAAAAGTTCTGCTTTTTCAATCGAGTCAATTCTATGTCTCTGCTCTTGCCACGTAAAAATTAGTCCTTCTGGTATCAGCCATCTGTAGTTCACTTCATTTTCCAGTAGCACTTTAGTCAAAAATCGATATTCTCTTCTCATCTCTCTCACTCTTCTAGGTATTTGTTTTAAAACTACAATCACTTTGTTTTTATATTTCAATGCTTTTTCTCTTGCCACTTGTAATATTTGTGTTCTGATGGATTTTTTAGTAAATCTAATATGTACTTCCTTTGGTAGTATATTTCTCATCGCATATCTTGTATAAACTCGGTATATCTCATCTACTCCGTCCATCATTTTTTCCTCAGTAATTTCCAGAAGATCTGCCAATATTTCTATCATTATCACAGCCAAGTTTTCTCCTTTTTCCTCTTCTATATTTTGAAATCTAAGATAAAATTCTGATCTTTCCATCTCCCACCTCAACATCCCATTTTTTTCTTGTTCTATCACTGTTAATCTAGTGTCAATATTTCCAATCTTCTCCTCTCTTTGTTTTCCTTCTTCCTCAATTTTTTGGAATCTCTCCTCATATTTTCCCATCATTTGTTTAAAATTTTCATCAAATTTCCCTATTTTTTTGTCCATGGTATCTATTTTTATCTTAATATCTTGAATTCCTTGCATAATCATCTGTAAATTTACTTTTTCTTGTTCCTTATCTTGCTTCAACATTGTCTGAATTGAAAGTTGTCCTTCAAGTGGTGGGGAAGCAGAGGTAGAAGCAAAAACGCCGAATGATTTTGGCTTCCTGCTCATTTTAATATTTCCAAGGCTTCAAGCTCTCTTTGACTTTAAATCCAGCTGGTATAGTAACCAAATATAGTCCAAAAAATCCAAAAAGAAAAAGAAAAAATCCAATATTAAAAAGCCCAAAGCCAAAAAAGAAAAAAGGAAAAAGGAAAAAGAAAGGTCTTCAGGTTCTTCTAGACCCTAATCCAATTAAAATAGATGGAAGAAGCAAAGAAAGAGAAGAAAAAAGAAAAAACTCTGAGGCTTTCCCTTTGAAATAAAAAGCAAAAATGCTAGAGTTAAAATTAACCAAAAAGGCTGGCGAGTAGGTGTTTCAAAAGTATATATATATATATATATGCACTGTACACTGCACTTTATTTCTTTATCCAAGGCTCTTATTATGACTGTCTTCTCCAGCAGCTTCAAAGCCAAACCTCAAATGTTGAGATATTGATAAGAGTCCAAGAGAGCACCTGTAATAATATTTTACTGTATTCTCCCTCTATCTTATCACATTAAAATGTCCTTGAAAAGAAGTGCTTTTCTCCCCAATTCAAATAAAATATTTTCAAGCCTCTAGTTGGCAGTGTTACAGCATCTCTAAATACTCTTTCCCCCCCCCAGCCAAAAGAAAAAATGTTTATAAAGAACTCAAACAAAAGAAAAAGATAGTCAAAGGGAGCCTCTATCCTAAAAAGAAAGTTAAAAAGATAAAAAATAAAAATCAAGTGAAAAATAAAAATATATATAAGAGAAAATTCAATCCGGTTACCACAAAGTCACCTTAAAGTCCTCAAAGAAAATAAGAAAAAAATAATAATCCAAGTCTCAATTTGACATCACTTAAACGCCGCTCAACCCAGGTTCAGTCAAAAGAAAAATAAAGTCACAGATTTCTTCTTTGTTCAGGATGTCCTTTCAAGTCTTAATCAATTTATAATACAAAGGAATTTCTCACCCAACCGATACACGCTCATTTAAATCCCTTTCTTTCCGGAGTTGTCCCGACTTCAGCAGCTTTAGAGGCTGCCTTTCTGCTTCCAGCAAAAGGGCTTCTCCCGGATCAAACCAGAGATTTTGCGATATCTCTGGGATCCTGGGACTGTGCCCTTCACAATCCCCGTCTCTACGGGACGGTTTAGGTCCGTTAGAACCGACCAGAGGCAAAAATATCAGCTGAGATCTCAGAGCCCCGAGATCGCAGCTGTAACACCGAGACGTAGCTCCCTTTATTTTAATTGACATGCTTTTAATCCATCAAGAATATATTTCATATTGTGCTCAAGTTTTAAGCCTGCATCTTATCCTTGGCTTAGTTTGTTGCCTGTTTGTTTTCCCTATTTTTTTGTGATGAAATTTTATATAAGTGAATTGTGCTACATAAGATCTCATTTTGATACTATGGTTAAGTTTTGAAAATGGCTCAAATTGGACAACTTCATTTCACCATATTATAAAACAATGTTTTTCCCATCCAAAAAGTTTCCTATAATTAAGAAAACCCAACATTTCAGGGAATAAGTCAAATAATGCCTTCAATATATGTTCTTTTTTTCCTTTGCTTTATAGGCTGTCCAAATATTTTTAGAGACAATGCATATTTAAATTGAAAATCATGTGGTATATGGTAATAAGTGGGTTTCTTTATTCAAGTAATACACACAAAATGTCACAGTAGCTTGAAGTGAAATGAAAATTGTAAGCAATAAGGAGCAGTTACAGTTTTTAAGGCAATTTCTGATGTAATGTTTTAAGAATCATGAAGGGCTGTGTTTGAAATTATTTAAATATATGGAACTTTCTATAAAATAGTTTCCAATAAAATTTTATCAAGAATATGGAATAATGCTAGAAAAAATAGTTATTATCTAAGTTAACATTATACTTAATATTGGATATTTTGAACAAAGATTAATTAAAACAAAAAAATGTTTTGATGCACACATGTATCTTGATCCCGATCTCTATTCCTTTATTTAAACCTAAATCTAAATTGAATAGCAGATATATTGATTAACTGGGGAAAGATTGGAGTGGCATCAAAGCAAGAGAAATTGTAGCACAACTAGAACTAAATATCAGCTGAAGAAAGTGAAATGCTGTGAGTGGAAGCAAGAAAAAAATCAGAATGGGGAAGGAAAGAAAGGATGGTGGGATGGAGGGGGGAGAGGGAGGGAGGAAGGAAGGAAGGAGGGAAGTCATTTATAGAGAAGAAGATTGACAAAACTATGAGGATGGTGAGTGAAAAATTTGTGATAAGGTATGAAAAAGGATGTATGTTTGAATTGTTGCTTTAAATATTTAAGTCTCATCTGATCTGATCCATTTCAACTTGTCAGTTCAAATTACTGACTGGATTTGATCTCATTATTTCAACAAATTTGACAAAATCAAGCAAAAATTTTTTTCAAAAAGTGCAGAATCTTAACATACCAATTAGATATTTCACAAAGGATATAATTTTAACCCAAAGAAATCTTTCCCTTTTTATCAGAACCTTAAACCTCTCATATTTATCTGTTCCTGAAGCTGTTTGATTAATAAATAAGGACCAATACGGTCTCTCTCCCTCTCCCTCTTCTCTCTTATCTGTCTCCTCTCCAAGGGCTCCAATTCAACCGGTACTACCAGTTCAGTGATTATGTTTTGCTGTGTGTAAAAAACCTTAAGCTGTGCTGCCCGGACAGCTGAAAAGTGCTTCCCATCCCTGCTCCTTTCCCTCTCTTCTCCCCCATCCTCTCTTTTCCCTCTCCCTCTTTTCTCTCTCTCCCTCTCCCTGTAATAAACCAAGGGACAATGAAAATATGTAGAATATCCCAGTTTTATTAGAAAGCATCTTTTGAAAATCTAAAAATATATTGAGGGACTACTGACAGTAGGGGTCAAGTATACGAGCTTATAAAGAGCAATGATTTGGCATCATACAGTTAACAACTAGCATTGCTTCAGAGAAACCACTGTTTGTCAATATCAGTTCAACTTCCATCTCTCCTGCTAAGATATGGTTGAAGTAATGCTGCTGCAGAGGGAGATACAGAGAAAAAAAGTTGCAGAGGTCACTTTTTGCAGAGTTAAAGCCCATGTCACACTGAACCAATGGATGCAAAGAGGATGTAAAACAGACAAAAAACCTTGCCATCCATTGGAAAACACGATGCATCCGTTGTGTACTCACTGCGTATGTATTTCATACGATCTATCTGTAAAACATCCATCTACTGCTATTTCATCCGCTCAGAAAGTTTTGAGCTGCACAAAACTTTTTGAGCGGATGAATTTTCCGCCGTGTACGATCTACATCTGCAACACATACGGGCAACAAACATTCTAAGTCCGTTGTCATCCATTACACGTCCAATGTATCCTCTTGGCATCCTCCGGCCATCTGCGCAACTTACATCCACTGTAGCAGAAAACAGAAAGAGTGAGGAAGCGAAAGGTACGCGGATCATCCACATAGCATTAGTAGCACGGACATAGAAGGGATATAAGCGGATGCATCTCATATATAAAGCATTCAAATGGACAAAACGTTCGTATATGGGGCGTATCTCGGATATTTATGATGTCTAGAGGATGTCTACAGTATGTGGAAGGACACCTAGCAGAAAACTGACATTTCCTATAAAAAGGGGGAGGAAATCACCTGGATCTCACTTTCAGTCCAGCAGCCCTGGTGTGCAGACCTCTTCAGCCTTGCTCTTGCTCTTCCACATCATCCATTAATCTCCACCATGGATCATCACATATTCTTTTTGGTAGCCGCCATCATTCAACACCAGAACCAAGCCCTCTTCAGACTGTTTCACCTTTTCTATGCAAGGGGAAGAAGGAGACGTCCAAGAGCTGTCTGGGTCTGAAGATGGATCAGGAGAAGAGTGGAGTTTGGACTCTATGACAAGCTGATGGTGGAGCTGAGGAATGAAGACACTCGTGCATTCCAGCACTTCATGAGGATGCCACCAGCCATGTTTGACGAAGTTGTGGAGCATCTGAGATCCAGGTTGACCAAGGCAAACACCAACTTCCATCCCAGCCTGGACCCTCTGACTCTGCGCCACCTGGCCTCCGGGACCACATACAGAAACATGCAGTATGCCTGGAGGGTGCCACACAACACCATCAGCATTGTGGTCAGAGAAGTGGTGCAGGCCATCATTGAAGAATACGTGGAGGAGCTCCTCCAGTGCCCCACCACTGAAGAAGGCTGGAGGAAAGTTGCAGAGCAGTGGTATCAGAGGTGGAACTTTCCCCACACCGTTGGAGCTATAGATGGGAAGCACGTGCAAAGCTCCGGCCAACTCAGGGTCCAATTATTTCAACTACAAGGGCATCTTCAGCATCATCCTCTTTGCCATGGTTGATGCTGACTACAAGTTCATCTACATCAATGCTTCAGGCAACGGGTCAGCTTCAGATGCCCAGATATACAAAGCCAGTGACCTCAAGGATGGACTGGAATGCAACCTCATCATGGGTTTCCCAGATCCAGACCCCCTACCCAATGATACACAAGATGTGCACTACTTCATCATGGGTGATGATGCCTTCTCCCTCAGAACCTACCTCACGAAGTCCTATACTTCCAGATACCTCACCTGTGAAGAGAGGATCTTCCACTACAGGCTGTCCAGGGCAAGATGGGTGGTGGAGAACGCCTTTGGCATCCTGGCCAACAGGTTCCAGGTACTTCTCACCACCATGCAGTATCGCCCACAGACCATGAGGAGCATCGTGGAAGCTTGCTGCATCCTGCACAATCTCATGCGCACCCGCTACCCAGTGTTGCAGAACAGGCTTGTCGCCCGTCAACAAGGGAATGGGGACATGGAGCCTGGTGAATGGAGGCAAGAACGAAACCTGATAGACACTGTGGATGTGCAAGGCCCCAACAGAGCTTCACGTGGAGGGAAGAAGCAGCGCAACCTCCTGAAACACTGGTGCAAGTCCCTAGCTGGAGCAGTGGAGTGGCAAATCAGGATGGTAGATGCTTAATGGATTCTTCCTTCAGCCTATCTCATCACACTGATGAGATTGTGCCTTGTATGTTGAGTGGCCTTACAATGAATAGGGCATTAATAAAGAGTTTTGTTTATGTTGAAATGTGTTGATCAATGAATAAATTGTTATTGATTATAAAGGGTCATATGTGTGGCAACTGGGAGGGTGGACCATACAGTCCCACTATGCTTGCACTGGAGGCTTATCTATCCCATAACTATCCTTATCCCACAGCTATCCTTACCGATCCCACAGCTATCCATCCCACAGCTATCCTTACCCATCCCACAGCTATCCATCCCACAGCTGTCCTTACCCATCCCACAAGCATGCAAAGGCTTACCCCTTTTTTCAAAGTTTTCCCCAACACTTTATTCAGTAAAAAAAATGAACCAAGTGTGTGAAGCAAAGATAACCTTTATTAATAACAAACTGTATGACTTTATTAAAAAGCAAAATGACCCAAGTAAAGTGTCATTAAGCAAAGATAAGGTGAACAGGTAACAACTCAGTCTCTGGCACTCTTCTCAGTCACTCTGAGGTGTGCCCATGGTCTCAGATGTAAAGGGGCCAGAGACTGTGGAGGTGGATGTTGCTGGAGTGCTGATAGGAGGCGCAATTGGGGTGCCTGGCCCCGAGAGTACAACAGGAGATGGTGTGTGCAGGAAGCTCTCAGAGAGCTGACTCAGTCCCGTGAGGTTGAGAGGCACTTCCTCAAGGACCTGGGATGTGAGGCCCAAGACTGATGACAGATGTTCTGAGGAAGGGCTTGGCTGTGGGGTGGAGGAAGGAGGAGTGTAGTGGGGCTGTCTGGTCTGCAGCTGGGTCAGCTGAGGAATCTGTGGCTTCTGTGGTGTCCGAGGAACCTGGGTCTGGACTGGGAAGGGCTGCCTCTGCTGTGGGAAGTCCTGGTAGTGGTAGGCTTGGTAGGCGAGGGGCTGCTGAAATCCGTGAAAGGGCTGTGACATCGCCTGGGGTAGAGAAGCAGACTTGGAGTGGGTAGCAGCAGATTCAGCTGGACCTGGAGGGTGGTGCAGAAGAGCTGTTATCCTCTCCTTCATCACCTGGTACTGGGCCTCGGGCATGTCCATGAGAGTCTGGCTCACGTACGTGATGAAGGGCTTGCGATTCGAGGATGGTATGTTGAAGTGGACCAGCTGGGAGAGGAGATCTGTGCTTGCTTTTATTGTGTCCCTGATCTCCAAGAGGACAGTGTGGCTCTGTCCCTCCGGTCTGCCTCTCTGCCTGCTTTCTGTGGAGGTGGAGCTGGGGGTGGGGATGGGTTGGTCTCTGGTGGCTGCTTCTTCTTGCTCCATCTGAGACAGTTCTCTGGCACAGGGAGTGCAGCTCTTGGGGGGGGTCTCTGTTGTGGGCCCCTCCAAAGACACCTGCCTGGACACTGTAGCTGTCTCCTGGATGGAAGAGGAATGGCTCTCTGTGGGCTGTCTGAGGAAGAGGGTTGACAGAGGGGCTGTTCCTCGGTGGCGGATTTCACCCTCCAGGAAGCTGCACCTGGCCATGACATAGGTCTCCCAGTCAGTGAGCTTGACAGCGGCCTGCCCGGATTTCTTCAGGTGCATATGCTTCCATCATCTCAGGAGGACAATTGAAGTGTAGCCCAGGCTCTCTGCCTTCTCTCTCCACGCTGCCTGCTTCTGCTTGGTGTCGCGATAGAGCCTGTGGCCCTTCCTCCACAGGTACTTGTTCTCCCTCAGCCTTTCCAGAACCTCCTCCTCATGGTCTTCAGAAATGGAGTACTGTTTCCTCTCTCCCTTCTCCTTGCCTTGCCTCTTCCTCCCTTTGGCAGGGGCTTCAGGGCTTTCAGCAGCAGGGCTTTGAGGGCCTTGAGGCTGGTCCACCACAGCAGCAGCAGCAGCAGGAGAAGCACCAGCAGCACCAGCAGGAGAAGCACCAGCAGCAACAACACCAGGAGCACCACCACCAGCAGCAGAAGCACCAGCAGCTTCAGAGTCAGCACCAGGGGGTGGGATGGTGGTTCTGTCCTTCTTGCCAGGGCTGGCAGGAATAGGCACAGGCTTCCTCTTCTTCCCCATGGTGTTCTCTCAAGATGTCTCTGGCAGCAGGTCTTTCCTCTGAATGGTGACCTGCTTGCGAGCTGCCTCCTTTTATATCCATGGAGCTTACGCCATTCATCCTCCCCGCATGCACAGTGAAAGCTTTGCATCCGCTAGGTATTCGCTATGCATCCTGTAGGCATCCGTGATGCATCCGCGTCATCCACTACGCATCCGCTACGCATCTGCTCCTTCCGCTACGTGTCCGCTTTGCTGTTCTCCCCTGGAAGCCCTGCGGATGTGTCATCCGCTTCCATCTGCTTCTATCTGCTTCCATCCGCTAGGCTTCCTACGAACATCCGTTTTACATCCCCGCTACATCCTCCCCACGTTTGTTCCTTTCCGTAGTTGTCCACTCTGTTTATGCAAATTTGGGGCACTTTTGAGAGCAGATAACAACGGATGGAAAATTTGCTCATCCGCTGTGTCCTTTTTACATACGTTTTGCATCCGTCGGCCAGTGTGACCTAGCCTTTAAGAACTCTGGGTTTTTTTTCATGCTGAACCAAATCCTGCTTTGCTATTTTTAGATTTTTTTTCCATTGCAAAAAGAGACTTTTGTTTTTCTATTTTATTCTCAGAGCACTTAAGAATTTGTTTTGAATTCTCTGAGACTCCTTTTTTATTGGAAAATGAAGAACGTCCTACTGCTAGTGTTCTTGGCTGTGCAGTTTTCTATCACTCTGAAGTTCCACTAGTTGACTTTCAAATATGAGAAACAATTTTGTGTTATTTTTTGCCTTGGGATTTAAAGAAGTGTGGAAAATTAGGGAGGTTATAGATCAGGGGTGCAAACTCAAGGTCTGTGGGTCGGATCCAGCCTGCAGAGTGCTTAGATCCAGCCCATGGAGCCAGCCTGGAAACAGCTGTGGCCTGGGGTGCCTCTGCCAGCAAAAAAGGAGCTGAGGGCCCTGCACGCAGCTTTCCCATACCCCATTTTTGACTATGATAGCCTCCTGCAGCCCTCTGTCTGAAAAAATGGCATGCAAGGAGGGCCTGGGCTCCATTTTTGGTGGCAGAAGACTATCTAAACAAACTAAAAAGAAAACAAAAGGAAAAATGTTTCCCCTTTTGCATTTGAGCATGGAAGAAGGGACAGGAAAGGAATAAGAGAAAGAGGCAAGACAAAGAAAGAAAAATGGGAAAAGAATAAGGAAAGAGAAGAAGGAAGAAGAAAGCAGAAGGAAAAAGGAAGGAAAAAGAAAAGGAAGGGAGGGAGGGAGGGAAGGAAAGAAAGAAAAAAGGAAGGAAGGAAGGAAGGAAGGAAGGAAGGAAGGAAGGAAGGAAGGAAGGAAGGAAGGAAGGAAGGAAGGA
>BLBF01010528.1:0-10186 GCA_015471245.1 Laticauda colubrina | reverse complement strand
GAAGAAGAAGAAGAAGAAGAAGTAGAAGAAGAAGAAGAAGAAGAGGAGGAGGAGGAGGAGGAGGAGGAGGAGTGGTGACAGGAGGTAATGGAAGAGTAGAAGGAAAATCAGCTAAAAGAAATAAAATGACAACAGGTTCTTAATCTCCTCAGAAATTTCAGTAGGATCTTTTTTAACAGAGGTTATGTGTCTGTAGTTTTTACTGTTGGGCAGATTATTTGGATTTAGAATGAGTGGTGGGCATTTAAATCTCCATAAAGCTGGAAGTCTAAGGGAGAACTCAGATTTTTTTTTAAAAAAAATGATTATTATTGGTTTTGTATTCTCAATTGCCCAAGAAATGTTGATTTGAGACCTGCTGTAGAAATATTTTCAGTTGGCTGCCTACCTCTTGAGAGACTGTTGTGCAGATCCAAGAAGGAAAGTGGAAAGAATCACAAATGCCTGGTCCCGATGCAATGATAGAGAAGCAAAGGTTGCTGTAAGGATACGATGGCAGCAGTGGGGGAAGGACAAAACCACAACTGAGCAGCTGCACAACTGGCAGAAAAGCAGCAGGTGGAAAAAGGCCTCATTTAGGAGATGGCAATGGGGCCAATGGACTGGCGCCCTCTGCTACTACCCCTCCCCATGGATGAGGAGGAGGAGGAGGAGGAGGAGGAGGAGGAGGAGGAGGAGGAGGAGGAGGAGGAGGAGGAGGAGGAGGAGGAGGAGGTCTCGCTGCAACAGTCCTGTGGAATCTCAGGTTCATCCTGGAGGGCTATTTTTAAAAAAAATCAAACTAGGCAAACATCCCATTGTTGCTCAGAGGATGTGTAAGATAGCAAACAATATGCCATGGCTTTGCAAACATGTAACATTTGAGTGCGCAGGAGCTCTGTGCTAAAATGTGTATTTTGCCCAGATCCAGGGTTTAACTGTTTGGCAGGAACATTTTAGAAAGCTCCCATTTAATAAAAAAAGCTTTATTTATTTGTGTCAATCGTCTGACCCATCCACTGTGATCATTAAGTTCACTGATGATACTACCATATTGGGTCTCATTACAGGTGGAGACAAAACAACGTACAGTGGGGAGGTTCAAAAATTATCCTCATGGTGCCTAGAAAACAACCTGCACCTAAACACCAGCAAGACAAAGAAGATGGTGTTAGACTTCCAGAAGAAGAGAGAGGAACCCGCCCCACTTTACATCTACACCAAGGGGAACTGTGTGGAGAGAGTTTCCTCTTTTAAATTCCTGGGAGTCCACCTCAGCAAAGATCTTACCTGGAAAATCAACACAACCCCGGTGGCCAGAAAGGCCCAACAGAGACTCCATTTCCTTTGGGTCTTGTGAAGAATAAAGTGGAACAACAACTGATGACCTCCTTTTACTGATCCACAATAGAAAGCGTCCTCACATATTGCATGACGGTGTGGTATGCTGGCTTGACAGCTGCGGATAGAAAGACATTACAGAGGGTGATGAGCACAGCACAAAATGTCGTGTGCTGTTCCCTGATACCACTAGATGACCTCACTAGGGCTTGCTGCCTTAGAAGAGTGAGGAAAACCCTCAGGGATGACTCACACCCCAGTCAGCACTTCTTTACTCTCCTACCATCGGGTAGGATATATAGAAGCATAGCCAGCTACTGAAGAACAGTTTCTACCCGTGGGCTGTCAGACTTTGGAACGGAAAATAACTTCATGTCAACATAGCATGATAGACTTATGGGGCCAGCGCATTGTACAACAAGGTCACATAGTATAATAAGATTGGGACTGGGTTAGGGACTTTCGTCCTCACTGTGAGTTGTGTTGGGGGAAATGCACAAAGGGCAATTCAGACAATCTCATTGTACATATGTTGTACTCTGACAATAAAGATAATAAATAATAAAAGGCAGGGATGGGATTCAACTTTTTAACAACCAGATCTGTGGGCGTGGCTAAGTTGGTGGGCGTGGCTTGGTGGTCATGTTATTAGCTGGGTGTGGCGAACTCAATATCACTCACATCGAGGCATGCATCTCCTCGCTTGGCCTCTCATGGCTGTGGGGATGCTACAATAGTCGTAAGTGTGAAAAATGATCATAAGTCACTTTTTTCAGTGCCATTGTAACTTTGAATGGTGACTCCACACAAGCAAAGTACCAGCAACGGAGGGGAAAAAAAACTCCAAAGAAGTTCCTGAGATAGGAAGTCTAGTCCTGCCAAGAATGTAATAAGGGTTATCGGAGAGGCAGTTTCTGTAAGCAACACCAGAATGTTTCCTTCCTGCCTCCCTTACAGGATTAGGCCAGTAATTTCTTCTTACAACAGTTCTCCAAACTGCTTAGAATGGTAACAACCGGTTCTAACGAATAGGTGCGAACTGGTAGAATCCCACCTCTGATAAAGGGGCAACTCTAAAGCTATAGCGTCATCTTTTTGGTAGCATTGATGAGAGACAACCACTATGGGCTACAAGACCTCAGATGACCTGTAGAGAGTAACAAAGAGCAGAGATTTTCTGTATCATCTGCTGTCATTTTGTGGTAATTTTTGCTGTCCAGAAGCCCAAATTGTTAATATTTATTCTCTCATAATCACATAAATGTCCTGGCTTTGTTCCACCATACACACATCACTGTAGTTTGTTCAGATGGTTGGTTTATGCCACCTCAAACACCAAGGCTCTCTGGTTCTTGGGAGGACTTTTTCCATTTTTCAGGATATCCATCCGATCTAATCGATTTCAGAACCGTAGTCAGTTTTACAATGCCAATTTTAAAACCCTGCAGCTGGATTTGCCTAGCTTCCTTCAATAATATTTTGCAAGTCAAATCCCACACACCTGCAGTTTTGAAATAGGTTACACTTGGCAGAATACAGAAACCACAAGTTCCCCAAAGAACAATCAAGAGAAAAAGTGGATCTGAGAGAAAAACCACATGAGGAAAATGTGTTGAAGCACTTATCCTACTATATGTTCCTTGAGTGTGATGCTTGTCACATTGATGTGACAAAAATCATGGGTAGTTGAAGCTCTATATTTACACATGGGAGAACAATATATCCTGCAGTTGTCTTTGCGTCATGCCCCTGTTGGAATCTGATTCTGAGGGAGAGGTGGAACAGCTGACAAGGAGTGGGAGTGTGGCTCCATTGGCTGTGGAGGAAACTGGGGAAGGGCACAGTCCAGCTGGGTATTCAGAGGAAGACCCAGGCCCATCCCTTCTTCATCCTAGGGCATGCAGGGAGGAACGGATAAGGGAGCAAAGTGAGTTGCGTGGTTTATGGGGGAGGAAAGGGCCCTGATCTTCTTCATTGGCTGCAGCTGGGAAGACTGTTTAAAAGGGCAAACTGCGCATGGCAAAGTTGCTGGAAGCAAAGCATGAAATTATTCTGGTTTGTCAAGTCTTATCTGAGTTCTGGCATCCTCCCAAGTGTGTGTGGTTCATTATCTTTTTATGTCTTCAATCCCTTATCCTGTCTCATTAATTGCTGCAGTGTGGTTTGTGTTGATTTTTGTTCATAATTTATATGTACTTTGAGTTTAGATGGAATTTCTTACTTTTAAAAACTGTTTTAGAAAGAGGTTTTTTTCTTCTCCAGCCAATGATAACTGGACATTGGGGGTCAAGTTGGAGGTATTAAAGGGATTTTACCTGTTTTTGTGACCTTGTTGCTTTTGTGCCACGCCCCAGATCATCACACAATGTCACTGTGCAACTATTACTATAATACAGGTCATCAATGATTTATCATTACGATAGGAACCCAACATTTTTGTTGTTAAGCGAGACATTTGTTTAGTGAATTTTGCCCCATTTTATTATCTTTCTTGCCACAGTTGTTCAGTGAATCAATGCTGTTAAGTTAGTTAACATGATTGTTAAGTGAATCTGGCTTCCCCATTGACTTTGCTTGTCAGAAGGTTGCAAAAGGAGATTACATAACCTGGGGACACTGCAACCGTCATAAATATGAGTCAGTTGCCAAGCATCCAAATTTTGATCACATGACCAAGACGATGCTGCAATGGTCGTCAGTGTGAAAAATGGTCCATAAGTCACATTTTTTAATCCCATGGTAACTTCGAATGGTCACTAAATGAACTGTTGTTGTAACCGGAAGACTCCCTGTAATGAAGCTGCATAATTGTTTCATAATGCAACAACAGAAGAAACAAATTCTGATAGTGAGGATGAGGCAACAGAGTCATGTGTGAGGATCAGTCATAAATCATTTTTTTCAGTGACATTGTAATTTCAAATGGTCACTAAATGAATGGTTGTAAATCAAGAACCACCTGAGCTACCTACAGACTCCTCACATCTTGGACATAAACTGTTTCAACTCCTTCCTTCAAAATGACACTATAGAGAGCTGCACACAAGAACAACGAGACACAAGGACAGTTTTTTCCCTGAACGCCATCACTCTGCTAAACAAATAATTCCCTCAACACTGTCCAACTATTTACAAAGTCTGCATTACTGTTACTATTAATCTTCTCATCATTCCTTATCGCCCATCCCCTCCCACTTGTGACTGTAGGACTGTAACTTTGTTGCTTATATCCTTACAATTTATATTGACTGTTTCCTTGTAAGATTTGATTGCTGATTGTATCCTATGACTATCATTAAGTGTCGTACTTTATGATTCTCGACTCTTGACAAATTTATCTTTTCTTTTATGTACACTGAGACCATATGCACCAATGACAAATTCATTGTGTCCAATCACACTTGGCCAATAAATAATTCTATTCCATTCCATTCCATTCCATTCCATTCCATTCTATTCTATTCTATTCTATTCTATTCTATTCTATTCTATTCCATTCTTCCAAAAGTGAGACAGGTTGTTACCAATTTTATGCATAAAGAAAAAGTTTCCATCTTTTTTTAGCTGCTAGTCAACAGAAGTACTGTTAGGATTGATATATAGCATTAAATGTTCTTACATTTCCTGGTGATTTCACCACATAACCTAGTCTAATTGAGATAAGTTAGTATTCCTGATAACGTGGGGATATAATCTTTGAATATCCACACTATGGATGCATACTTGATCACACAATAAATCTCTGATTGTTCATAACAGTTGAAAATGTCCTATTGTACAGTGATGTCGATTGGCGTGGATCTTCAAACACTTTGCAATTTTTTAAAAAAAGTTTTATTTTAAAAATGTGATCTCTTTATATATAGTCTCAGTCCCAGTTCAGAATATTTGTTTTGTGCAGCTTACATGCTTTTGTAGAAAGTGTATAAATAGATATACATTCAAATAAAATTTATGGCACATTTGTCAAAATTGAATTGAGACATAATTGAACAAATGCAAATTTATCTGTTCACCTTCAACACGAACCACATTTCTCCTGCAACTTACTCAAATGTTATGTATTTGTTCATTTTTTAAATTGCTGACCGTTATCAAATTGTCCTCCTCTCCTTTCTCCACAAGATTTGTTTAGCCTTGGGTCAAGTTCAGTTTGTTCATTGATAAAGGTAGTCCTCAACTGACAACAACTATTTGTTTAGTGACCATTCAAAATTATAACCATCTCGAAAAAAGTGGCTTGTGGCCATTTTCCACACTTATGACAGTTGCATTATCTCCATGGCCACATGATCAAAATGGGGATGCTTGGCAACTGGCATGTATTTATGACAATTGCATGTCCCAGGGTCATGCGATCACTTTTTGGGACCTTCTGACAAGCCACCTCAATGGGGAAGCCAGATTTATTTAACAACCATGTTATTAGCTTAATAACTGCAATGATTCACTTAAGAACTATGGCAAGAAAGGTGTTGTGGTTAGCTGGCAGCAGGTGCGGATGGCTGAGGAAAGTAAGGACTCAGATGAGGGGCCAGGACCATTAGGGAGTGGACTGCTGCCTTCAGAGATTGTGGGGGCTGGCAGCAGCGATGAGGAGGTTCCTGAGGATCCTGTGCCAAGAGCATGTGCATGCAGGGCTGCTCGTAGGAAAGAGCAGCTGCAGCAGCATGGGCAATTCGGGAGTAAGGCTGCAAGATAATGGCCCCTCCTTCGAGAAGATAAAAGCCAGCTGTGAAGGTAACGTTCTTTGCAGGAAGCAAAAATGTTTTGAAACTCCAGACTCTTAAGTTGCTATTTGAAGACTCTTGTGTTGTGAAATATTTCTTATCTGTTATTCTTGGCAGCTTCGCACAGTTTTGGTGAGGCTCATGCTTATCAAAGTTATTAGTTTGCAGCAGCCCTTTAACCGGGGATTTGTAAGAATCATTAAAAGGTTTCTGTTCCCTTTGGTTCATATTTGTTTTATTGGAAAAGGGTTTGGGTCAGAACAAAAGGTCACAAAATGGGACAAAACTCACTTAATCATTGTCTTAGTTAGCGATAGAAACTTTTGGGTTCAACTGTAGTCACAAGTCAAGAACTACCTGTATTTTCAAAAAGCTATGAGCAAGACTTGAATGCATTTACATCCACATTTCTTCAAAACCTTGTTGTTTTTCTTTGCAATTTTGCTAATGTCAGCACTTCCTGCAAGTAATTTAAGAGCTTTACTGTTTTATATGCACTTTGCACAGACTTCCCTTAATAATCTATTTTTTTTTAAATGTTGCATTGCATTGCAAACATTGGAAAGGTGCCATTCAGAATGTTAGCCAAGTTTCAGTTCTTTCCTAATTTCCAACTAAAGAGTTAGGAAAGTTCATATTCAAATGCAAACTAAATGGATTCCTCCTTTCTCCTTGCCAGAAACAAGATTCAAAACCTGAGGTTTTAATTGTTCAGTCTAACAGCTACATAGCTCATGAATTTAAACACCAACTTAAAAAAAAAAGACAATAGATTTATCCGAGTTAAAAGAGATTAAAGAAAAGCTTCATCTTTCTTCTGTCTAACAGGTGCAGCTTGATCAAACAGATCTGCAGTGAAGCCAATGGAGGAATATAAAGATTAGATCAAATCATTCCTTTTTCAACTCAAATATTGGGGGAGGGTTGGGGAGGAAAGGACCCAACTCTACTTCATTTTACAATATCTGTTCTCCACTAAACTTCAGATTTTTGTTTCACCTTTTTCACGACCATTTTGAAAAAAAAGGATGAAAAAGTTCAAAAAAGCAAATTGTGCTCCTTTAAAAGCAACCGTCTATCCCACCATGTGAAGAGACACATTTGAAGGCAATTATGCTTGCAGCATTCTCTGTTTTAAGTACTTCTGAAATGCTGCCAACTAAAGCTTCAGCAAATCCATTCCTTTTTACCCAAACTGTATAAAAGTCCTTTTGAGTTAATGAATGTCTGCCTGTCACCAAAGATTACTGCTTTAAATTCCGTTTCGTCCCCGCAAAGGCTTCCACTGATTTTGGCATCAAGGCAGAAAAAAATGTATGCTAAAGGACTCCCTTGAAAGACACAACTTTAATTAAAACGGGGTTTAAATCAAGAGACAGTGTGGGATCTTGCTGCCCCCAAATAAGACTTTGTGTGGCCTTGTTAAGCAGTTGTACTGAAAATCAAGAATTATTGGGGTCTCACAGATTTGGAGAAGAGGCACCTTACAGCAGTGGTGGGATTCAAATTTTTTTACTTCTGTTTTCCGGTTCTGTTGGCATGGCTTGGTGGGCATGGCAGGGGAAGGATGCTGTAAAATCTGCATTCCCTCCCCACTCCAGGGGAAAGGATATTGTAAAATACCTATTCTCACCCCACCTCACTCACCTGCTTTCCAGCTCCGTTCTCCTGTGCAGGGCAACCAAAAAAGACCCAGCCAATTAGTTGGGACTCGGGAGGCGGAGAATAAATGGGGGCAGGGCCAGTCAGAAGCAGTATTTGCCGGTTCTCCGAACTACTCACAATTTCCGCTACCGGTTCTTCAGAACTGGTCAGAACCTGTTGAATACCACCTCTGCCTTACAGCCTCACTTCTTAAGAAAATGTTTAAACTTGGGACTGCAAGAGCGTTTGTTATGGCTGGATCACTAGGAAGCTACTTTTCATGTGCAAACTTAGCTGGCATGGATGTTATGGCCTTGCACAGACAGGGGACATTTCAATGGTTAATACTGCAAATTATATCACAGTGGAAATAGTACAATTTTGTTGAAGGACTGGAGCACAAGTGATTGGACATCTTCAGTTGACTTCAATGACTATTGCCGAGTTATTGCAAGGTTAATTATTAGAACAATCCACCAATGGAACAGCTTGCCCTTGGAAATTGTGGGAGCTTCATCACTGGAGACTTTCAAGAAGAGATTGGATTGACATTTGTCAGAAATGGTGTAGGATCTCCTGCTTGGGCGGGGGGGGGGTTGGACTAGATGACCTATAAGGTTCCTTCCAACTCTGATTATTTGTTATCTGTTATGTTCACCTGAGTTCACAATTAAACATTTTTTTTCTGGATACCCATAATAAACTGAATCATAAAGCAACTAAAAAGGCTGGATTCACACAGCTCACAAAGCCATAGGAAACAAATTAAGGTTAATATAGGTAGTCCTCAACTGATGATTGGTTAATTTAGGACTGTTCAGAGTTTCCACAGTCTTGGAATTGGCGCTTTATGGTCTATAAAGCACTTTTGGCCATCGTAAAATGTCCTACTCCCCATCCCATCCTTGCAGTCACACATCTGCGTTTTTAGGCACTTGGCAATAGGTTTGGCTGGCTTTTGTCATTTTTGTCAGTTTCTGACAAAAAAGCCCATTCAGAACCATGGATTCACTTAATGATTGATTTGTTTAACAATCACTCCACAGAATATAAAAAGAAGAATAACAGTTCCAGTCACATGATGGGTGTCTTAATTTATGACAGGATTTCCAGTCTCAGTTGAGGGTCTTGGCTGAGGATTACCTGTGCTACTTATACTTAATGATTTCTGGGAGTGATCCAAATCTTTACCAGACTTGATAGTGTTGTGTGAACATAACCCATGTGTGACTCAGTTGAAATATGGAGGCCAGATTTCCTTCACCTTTCTGCCCTAAGACTTCCTTCCCCAGTAAATACTGTAAGGGAGCCTACATTCACTGCAGCTAAATTAGAGCTGAGAGGCCTTTTGCTCTTCCTCACAGTGCCCAATAAATATGTCCATTATCAGGAAAGTTCTCACAGGTATCAATGGATGTTTCTTCTAAATCAGGGGTCTCCAACCTTGGCAACTTTAAAATTGGTGGACTTCAACTCCTAGAGTTCCTCAGCTACCCTTGGCAACTCTTAAGACTTGTGGACTTCAACTGCTAGAATTCTTCAGCCAACTTGGCAACTTTTAAGATTTGTGGAATGCAACTCCCAGAATTCCTGTCAGCTTTGCTGACTGACAAATTCTGGGAGTTGAACTCCACTAGTCTTAAAGGTGCCAAGGTTGGAGACCCCTGTCCTAAACCAGGGGCCCATGGCCTATTCAAAACCAGGCTGCTATTCATGAAAGTTGAGCTGCCAGCCAGGGGTGGTATTCTCCTGGTTCAGACCGGTTCGAGTGAACCGGTAGTTCTGGTGAGCATTTGGCCCCACCCACACCTCCACTTTCCTATGCTTTATTTCCTGGTATTTTAACCACAACTTATTCACGTGGCATTTTGCCACGCCTTGACTATTTTAGTCCCAGGAGCAGCAGAAGCTAAGTAATTGAGTTGAAAATTGGCTTTTTAAAATATAGAGCATGTGTGCTCATCGAACCGGTTGAATTGCACCACTGCTGCCAGCCCTCCACTTGCACCAGCCCCCCTCACCCCCTCCACTGGGCCGCCAATCCGTAAAGGCTGGGGCCTAATGTTCTAAACCATAGAAGCTCTGGAAGTATTTCGTGAGAAGAGCTGAATTCTTCCTTTCTGCTTGCCATGTTCCCGATATCAACTTTTCCCTGTGGCTATTATGTGTTTAGCAAATTGCATTTGATAAGTACATGCACATAATTAATTTCAGGTTTAGGTTGGCCACTGGGGATCTTATTAGGGACAGATGAAATGTGTGAATCACAGCTTCTCGTGGCAAGTTGATCAAGACCCAAAAGAATATCAGTGGGAGGTCTTTATCCCTAGCAGGGACATAATTAGCAAAAAGATTAAAGAATGGTAAGCAACCGTGATTAATGTACATTTATCTGCATGGCTTGTAAGATTCCACTTTTATTTGCTTAGGCTTCTGCAACTGACAAACAAGAGTAGATTGGTTTGCTTTTTGCAATATCATAGATGTATTCA
>BLBF01010526.1:236-10291 GCA_015471245.1 Laticauda colubrina | reverse complement strand
ATCGAGTGGAGGAGTCGGGGGGGGGGGGGTTTCTGGTGTGAAATTTGGGTGTAATCTGTCTAGATGCGACCTTAGTTTCCTTCCCATCAGTAATTCTGCTGGGGTTTTGTTGGTTGTAGTACTGGGTGGGTGAGTAATCGATTTATTTTATTTTGGACATCCCCACTGTCCATTTTTTCTAAACCCTCCTTGGTAAACCTGACCATTCTCTCTGCCCTACCGTTTGCAGCCGGGTGGGCCGGCGCGGTTAGGGCATGTCTTATACCTAGGGAGGCTAGGTATTGCTCGAATTGGAGACTGGTTAATTGTGCCCGTTGTCGGACACTAGGACGTCCGACACTAGGCAATGGGTTGCAAAGAGTTTGTCAAGTTGTTTTATAATGGTTTCTGTTGTTGTAGATGGCATAATTTTTACCTCCAGCCAATTAGAGTATGCATCCACGACAATCAGAAATGTATGCCCCTTGGTAGGACCCGCAAAATCGATGTGGATTCGTGACCAGGGGCCTCTTGGGATTTCCCAGTCTCTTATGGGTGCTTTTGGCGGGGACGGCCTGATTCTTTGGCATTTATTGCACGAGTTTACCCAGTATTCGATGTCTCTATCTATACCCGGTCACCAAAGGTAGTTTTTAGCAAGGCTTTTCATTTTAACTATTCCCGGGTGGCCTTCGTGAAGCATACCCAGTACCTTGGTTTGTAATTTGTTAGGAATAATTACCCGATCACCCCACAATAAACAACCTTTTTGGATTGAGAGTTCAGTTTGTCTGGTCCGGAAAGATTTAAAGTTCTCAGTTTTTTGGTTTTCCGGACAGCCTTTACCTACCCAGTTAAGTACGCGGGCAGTCAATGGGTCTTTTGCGGTGGCTCTGGCGACATCATTCGCAGATATGGGTAGATCGGGGCAAGTCTCTATCTGCAATGCTGTCATCGTTGGTGCCGGGTCTTCCTCTGTTGATGGCAATGGTGCTCTGCTCAAAGCGTCTGCATGGGAAATTTGTTTCCCTGGGCGATATGTCAGAGTATAGGAATAGGCTGCCAGGAACTCTGACCACCTAGTCATTCGTGGGGACAGAATATTCAGTGTGGGTTTGTTTCCCGCCAAAATTCCTAGTAGCGGTTTGTGGTCTGTTACGATTTGAAAAGTTCTTCCATATTGGTACTCGTGGAAGTGTTTCACTCCGGCGACAATTGCTAGAGCTTCTCTGTCCAACTGGCTGTAATTACGCTCGGCTTTGGACAGGGTCTTAGAATAGTATGCGACGGGTGCCTCTCTCCCATCAGGCAATTGGTGGCTCAGGATGGCACCGACTCCGAATGGCGAGGCATCGCAGGTCACCGTCAATGGCAGTGTGTTAAGACTGGATAAGAACGGTGTTTGATGTTAATAAGTCTTTTATTCCTTGGAAAGCTTTTTTTTCTCTAAGCCCCCATGTCCAAATTGTTTTCTTGTCCAGTAATTGATGCAATGGTTCCGCTATTGTGGCTTTTTGGGGTAGGAACACATTATAAAAGTTTATCAGTCCCAAAAATGCCTGCAGCTCAGTTTTATTCTTTGGTTCTGGTGCGTCTTTTATAGCTCTGACTTTTTTTTCGGTGGGGTGTATGCCCTCTCCATCAATTAAATATCCTAAAAACTTGATGCGATCAGTCATTAGGCAGCACTTTTCTTTCTTTACTTTAAGGCCAGATTCTCTGAATTTATTTAGGACCTCTTTGAGTCTTTTTTTAAGCTGTGTTGCATCTTTGGCTGAAATTAGGACGTTGTCAAAGTATGGCATGACCCCTCTTGTACCATTTAACAGGCGTTCCATGAGGCTCTGGAAAACGCCTAGGGCTACGCTTACTCCAAATTGGAGTCTGTTACATTTGAATGCCCCTTTGTGAGTCACTATTGTTTGTGCTTCTGCCGTTAAGGGGTCTACTGGGAGCTGTTGGCACGCCTGTGCCAGGTCTAGTTTGGCGAAAACCTTTCCTCCCCCAAGAGAGTGCAGTAGGTGTTGCACAACTGGCACCGGGTACGCGCTCTGTTGCAACGCGTGGTTCAGGGTAGCCTTGTAGTCGCCACAGATTCGAACCCACCCATCTGGCTTAATTGGTGTCACAATTGGTGTTTCCCATTTAGCATGGTCGACCGGTTCTAAAACCCCTTGATCTATCAATTTATTTAGTTGTTCCTCTATTTTTTCTTTTAAAGCAAAAGGAACCCGTCTGGCCTTTAGCCTTTTAGGGGTTATCTGTGGGTCTAGACTAAACGAAATGGGAGTTCCCCGATACCTGCCTAGGGAGCCGTCGAAGACGTCCTGGAATTCTTGGATCAGGTCTTCTTCCCAGTCAGTTGCGGCCACCCGGTCTACTCCAGTCATCCCGATGCCCAATGGTGCGAACCATTTGATACCCAGGAGGCTTGGTCGATCTCGGTCGACTATTGTTAATGGTAGTACTGCGGCATGTTGCCTGTAAGTGATTCAAAAATGTCCCAGGCCGATTACAGGAATTCGGTTTCCCTGATAATCTTTGAGGGTTAGTTTTTGTCTCTGGAGTTCCTTAATTTTGATGTCTGGAATTAGTTTTTTGAGGGTGTCCCATGACACCATGGATAGGAACGATCCAGAATCAACTTCCATCTCGCAGGGGCTGTCTTCGATTTTTACAACTATTTTTACTTTCTTCCCGCTTTCCGTCTGAGCGCTCCAATAGTGAAAGTTTGGTATGCTTTCTCCCGGTTAGTGGCTTGCCTGTTTCGCTGCCACTTTCTCTCAGAGAGTCTTGGCTCAGGTTTTGCTGGGGAGTCGTTTCGTCTCTTTGGGCTGTAATTCTTTTTGTTTCTGCAGACTTTCTCGATATGCCCCCTTTTCTTGCATGCTCTGCAAATGGCATTGAGGAATCTGAAATCGGCTCGGGGATGGTTTCCCCCGCAGCCAGCACATTCCCACCGATTTCTATTTTCGCGCCCTTTCTTGTTAGCGTATAGGCAGTGGATTTCGTCATCTTCCTCCCCGGATTCTGATGTCTCTTCAAGTTCTTCATAATGAGTGGTTGTGGGAGGTTGTTTTTTTCCTCTGGCCGGGCTTTTTTCATCGTTACTTGCATTCATTTGTTTCATCTTATCTGCCGATTTTTTGGCGGCTTCAGCAGCCGAGGCTTCTGCAATAGCTTCGGCTACTGATATGTTGGGTTTGTTCAGCAGCTTGCTCTGTATGGTTGAGTCTCTTAACCCCAATATCACTCGATCCCGCATCGCTTCATCTAAGTTAAGAAACTCGCATGCTCCCCCTATTTGGCGTAGTGCAGCTACAAAATCAGCAATGGTTTCGCCTTCTTTCTGGTCTCTCCGATAAAACTCGTGCCGCTTTATCAGGTTTGACACCACTGGTGCATAGTGGGCCTTTAATGTTCTTTGGAGCTCAGTCCACGTCAGTTGTTTGACATCTCGGGGCTTTGCCAAAGCCTTGGCCATTTTAAAAATCGCGGGCCCACAGTGTGTCAAGAAGACGGCTCTTTTTCGTTGGTCTGAGATTTCCTCCATCTCATTGCTCTCTAGGTACATCTGGAAACAGTCTACGTAAGATTCCCAATCTTCTTCATTGGGGTTGAAGGGTGCGGGCGGCGCATTGTTTCCGGCCATTGCTCTTTGTCTGGCTTGTCTGTCACCGCATGCTCCATCTCACGTTTAGGACGATCCCACCTTCGTCGCCAGTGTTCCGTCCGGAAAAACGCGAGGTAGACCGGGTTCCAACAACTAAGTCTTTATTTCAAGTACAGTTGCAAAACGGAACATTGGCTCAAACCGCGACAGCCCTTTTATACTTTTCTGTCTGCCGGCTTGTAGCCAATGACATTCATTTGATTTTGCCACCTTTGTGCAGCTTTGGGGATTGGTTCCTTTTGAACCTATCCCCATTAGTTTTTAGTGACCAATCAGAATGGGTTATTTGGATTCTACTATTTTTATACAGAACAGGCAGTGACTTACGTTTTATGCTCCCTGTCAACAGACTTAAAAATGAAAGAAAAAGCAAGCCATAGGAATTGGGGAGAGACACTGAAATTATAGTAGCATCTTTTAGTCCACTGACCTCCAGATGCATTGGGATTACAGGCACTATTGAACAAGGACTTTACATTAGTTTAAAATTTGCCCCAGGCATCTTTGTTCAGCTTATGTTTATTATTTTTATGAGATGAGTTAGCTTTTCTTTCATTTTTTTTGCAGTGCTATTGATGGGGAATCTCTCTCTCTCTCTTTCTCTCTGCTTTCAATGCTCAAGTGAGCCATTCTCTTTCAAGGCAGATAACTATGTAGCCTAGTGCATTGCATCATGGCTGCTTCATTACAGAAGAGAAGAGGGAAACTCTTGACAATTTGTGTTGCTTGACTGCAAGAATCTGCAAACAATCAAAACAGCTTAAACTTGGCTGCATTTTAAATTGCATCCCTGGATCCTGCCTGTTTAGAGAACTTATCTCCATTTCCCTTCCTACTTCCAATCACAAAAACAGCATGGAGTCATAAGCCACAGTCAACAGTCAACTAAACTAATGGTGCCACATGGATTTATGACCCGGCTGTTGCATAATCTGCCCATTGTTTATTGAATAAACTATAATCTGATGAATTTGCACAACACACTAGTCAGATGCCATTCATACAACATGCTAAATTAAAACTAAACAGAATACATTATGGTTGCATGCTCCAGTCTAGCCATAGCTATGAAACCTAAAAGAAGTTTTTTAATTTTTGGTCTATGTTTTGGTTATCATCTGCCTTGCAGTAATATCAAGCAAGTCCTTATCTCCTATCCTGTTGTATGACTCCCCAAAGTCAGATTGTTCATGCATCATGATTGACAGATTACTATGTATGAGGACCCAGCATTCCTCTTAAACACAGGTAGTATTTTACTTTCTTATGCTAGCAGACCAGCAAATGAGTTCAGAATTATTTTTTCTGACTCTTTTCCAACATATTCTGGCCATTGGCCAAGAAGATAATGTTCTGGTTGTTCTCCTACATTTTGGCTAGTTGGTGGAATTTTCAGAATTTAAATTTCTTTGCAGCATATGAGTATCCAAATGTGTGGTAGACCAATGGAATGCATACCCTACCCTGCTTAAGCCTAGTTTATTAGCTGGATAGATGGAAGAAAGCAAGCAGTTCTTTCCCTTCCATATCATCTTTTTTCTACTGAAGCTTAGCAAGGCTCCTTCAGAGGGAGGGGGAAAACTTGACTAAATATAGCACCTCTTTAAAAATGGCTCTAAATTTAACACAATACTTTTCACATGGATTTTTTTTTTCTTTTGGTTTTTCTGACATGTGAGCTTTCTTGCTGCTGCCTTTTATTTCAGTTCTCCTGGAGTGAGGGAAGGCACAGCTTATTTTTAAATCAGAATTTCTGATTTATATAGCCCACGATGATTTAAATCAGATTTTGAAGATGAAATGTTCCTAAAACATGAAAATAAAAATCTATAGCTCTTGCCAAATGATATCAGTACTGGAGCTGATTTGTTTGGCCCATGCCCTTTCTCTGGATTTCGGCTTAGCCAGAATAATCTTTATGGGTATTAAAATTACTTTAAAATATATGTAAATACTTTAAAATATCTATCTGAATCTCAGGTTGTATATACTGTATAGGGGTGTATATATTCATTTATAGACACCTATGCAGCTCATATGATAACTATAATTATACTATGCTCCTCTTTTGCTTTAAAATGAAACCAGATTTTAAGTGGAAATGTATTATTCATTACATGTAAGTGTAATATCACAAAACTGTTGCATATTTTCTAGAATTAAGCATATACATTTGTCACAGCAAATTATTAAAAGATGCCTGTGTATCATGGGTTATTGTGAACATTGCATTGGTTATCTTATGTTCCATTCTTCACAGTTCTTAATCACAGATCATAGTTTCTTAATAGCTTAAAAAGTTGTCTGTACTTGGAACACTTTTAGTTTCCAGTTAGCACTAACTGTCATTTGAAACTAACACTTGCCCTTAGTTTCAAATTCTGATTGGTGTTAACTAACAATGATATGGCTTCAAACCAGCATGATACATGATATCCATTGAAAGGGGCAGTGAGAGACAGTAGCACTTACATCCAGGTTATCTATTCATGACATCAATCAGAATATAGCTGGAAAGAAACCTTGGAGGTCTTCTGAGAACATTTGTACCAAGACAAATTCCTTGTATGTCCAATCATACTTGGCCAATAAAGAATTCTATTATGCTCTGTTCTGCTGTTCTAGTCTAGTCTAGTCTAGTCTAGTCTAGTCTAGTCTAGTCTAGTCTAGCCTAGCCTAGCCTAGCCTAGCCTAGCCTAGTCCAAGCAGGGGACTCTATACCATGTGAACGTGGTTAAAAGTTAACATGTTATTGGATAGTAATACTTCCTTGTGCATTTGATGAAAGGCCACAGAAATTTAGACCTTACCACTTTATTGGCATCCCAAAGCTCTTTCTGTGGTTTGAAAAGAATATATTGAATTTAGAAGATAGCAGGTCAAGGAAAAAAATGACTATAGGAAGTAGAAAAGGCCACTTTGGATCTATCTTGATTAAGAAAGAACAGCATATATTTTCTCCAGAAATATACAGATGCAGCCTAGATGAAATTCCAAATGTGCTTCTACATGCCAGCTGCTAGCGGGAAGGCTTTCATGTCTGGATTATAGGATTTCTAGAATGTCTGGGTGATTGAGATTGGAAACAGATTAGTGGATTAAACCAGTAACCTCCAACCTATCAGGTTCTAAATGTTAGAAGATTACAGCTTTAATTGCTTTCCGTAAACTGTCATGCTGACTAGGTTTGATCCAGGTTGGGCTCTAAAAATGCCGAGCTGTTTCTGTATTAAATGGACTCTTGAAGTGGCCCAGCAGGATTTTCCATTATTCTGGTATCCTGGTATGCTACATACCTGGCCTATCAAGATAGATGGTACTATGTGATGGTTTTATGAAAGTAATTAGAAGGAATGTTTATGATTTTATAGATTGTATTCTGGTTTATTTTAATGTGTTAAATATTTCATTAAACTTGTACATTACTTGGATATGCCTAACTAAAGATGCAAATGTTAATCAGAATGGATCAAACGAGCAAGTAATGTCAGCAAACCCAAACTTAGCCATATCTGCCTTATTTTTCAGATATTTCTAGCTGATGCTATTTCTGCGTATATGACCTACTGGTCCCTAGAGTAGAATACTATCACACTGAACATTGTAAGTGATATTATTGTAGCTGCTATTAATTCAAAGTCATTTCAAAGTCAGCCACTTTTTCATTGTTATTTTATTTGATGTAGAACTACATCAGAGAGGATTTACATAGAACCATGAGTTATGCAACAATTCCACACAATTCCATGCAGGGAACTACAAGATCAAGAAAAAAGGAGGATGAGCAGTCCATGCTCAAAGGATATACATACACATATAACGAACAGAATTATCCTGGCTGCCTGTATTCACACAGTACACTAGGAGGGGAAGTGTACATCCATTACAGCCTAAATGGAGAAAAAGCATATTTTGCCTGAGTACATAGCAGTCCCTCTGTTTAGGTGCATAAAATTTATTTTATGAGTTTGGGAGATGCTTGGGAAGGGTAGCTGAGTGTGACAGCTTCTGCAACACAGGAATATTCTGTGCATATTGCTTTTGCTATCTGCACTTTTGTTCTGTTATATTCAAGTGATGAAAATATATATTATAGAGTTTTTGCTCACATTTCCAAGCATAAACTGAAATGGAACAGAAGAAATCCCACTCACTAGTTCATGAGAATGTCAGAACAAGGGTAGAATTGCTTTGAGGGAAGGAGCACAGTTTGGTGGAAAGAACATGTGCTTTGTATGCAGAAAATTGTAGATCTCTGGCATCTCCAGAAACATCTTGGAAGGACTTCCCATATAAAATCCAGGACAACTTCTGCTAGTAAATATAGAAAATATTGGGCTAGATGGATCAGCAGTCTGACCAAGTATAAACTGTTTTCTGTGACCTGCATCTAAATGGGCCTCAGTAGCAAGCAAGCAAGCAATGTAAAAGCAGAGGTGAAGGGACAGATTCTTGGAAGCTGAGAATTCTTGGGAATGGCATTAATAGCACCTCCCTATAATACTGGTAGAACCTCCTGTGCACATTATGCCTCTTTTACTGTTACACAATTGAAGCAATTTCTTACTTATTTTGTTGAATGTACAAAATGTTCTTGCTGTAAAGTATTCTTTTTAGATTTGATGCTGTAATATGCAAATGCTCGCCCTGTGATGATAAGTCTGACCTGGTCCATGCTTCACTCATAGGTGCAGAGATCAGCTGAACAGTCAACTTGCCATAGCAGTAATAAATTATATATATATATATGCTGATGGCAGATGAGATTCTGCCGAAACGTTGCTACAACTTTAAAAGCACAACTACAATGACGTGGGATAATACCCCAAGGAAGCTGAACTGCATTCACACACACACACACATACACACACACACACACACACACACACACACACACATATATATGCTGTTTAGCTTCCTTAGGGTATTATCCCACGTCATTGTAGTTCTGTTAAAGTTGTAGCAACGTTTCAGCAGAATCTCATCTGCCATCCTCAGGCTTCTGTAGATTCTGCTGAAACGTTGCTACAACTTTAACAGAACTACAATGACGTGGGATAATATCCGAAGGAAGCTAAACAGCACACATGTAAGTACCCGTGAAAGCCTAAGAAAACATATATATATATATGCTGTTTAGCTTCCTTCGGGTATTATCCCACGTCATTGTAGTTCTGTTAAAGTTGCAGCAACGTTTTAGCAGAATCTCATCTGCCATCCTCAGGCTTCTGTATAGAGTTAGTTCCTGGTTTCAAATTTGAGGCTGGTCCATTCTGATTGGCTGGGAGCCTGGATCTGTGTTCATTGGACTTGGAGTTTGATTGATTGGTGTTTCTGGTTTCTTCTGTCTGTTTTGTGGCTTTGATTGGCTGGCAACACTCTGTTCTTGTGTTGGAGGCTTTCAATGCAGCTTGGCTTCGTGTGAAAGGACAGCTGCTATTCATTAGCAAGCTGGGTTTCACCTGGGTGCCTGGTGGGGGGGTCTTTGGGTTGGAGCTATCAGAGGGAGTCTGTTTTTGCCCAGGTGTTTGCCTGGCTTGTGGCATGGAGATCTTTCTATTTGAGAGTGCAGGCTTCCAAATGATTGACAGTCTGGTGGAATCATCTCTTCCATTCATGCTGTCAGGTCTTTTTTCAATCTCTATGGCTTCTCTGATGATTCTGTGGTTGGGGTTTTCTATAGTGGCCAGGGTTTTAGTGCCATTGAAGTTGATGTTGTGACCTGTGGTTTTCATGTGTTGGACTAGTGAGGAGGTGTGTTCCAGCTTTTTTACTAGTCCAACACATGAAAACCACAGGTCACAACATCAACTTCAATGGCACTAAAACCCTAGCCACAATAGAAAACCCCAACCACAGATTCATCAGAGAAGCCATAGAGATTGAAAAAAGACCTGAAAGCATGAATAGAAGAGATGATACCAGCAGACTGTCAATCATTTGGAAACCTGCACTCTCAAATAGAAAGATCTCCACACCACAAAACAGACAAACACCTGAGCACAGACAGACTCCCTCTGATGCCTCCAACTCAAACACCCCCCCACCAGGCACCCAGGTGAAACCCAGCTTGCTAATGAATAGCAGCCGTCCTTTCACACGAAGCCAAGCTGCACTGAAAGCCTCCAACACAAGAACAGAGTGTTGCCAGCCAATCAAAGCCAAAAAACAGACAGAAGAAACCAGAAACACCAATCAATCAAACTCCAAGTCCAATGAACACAGACCCAGGCTCCTAGCCAATCAGAATGGACCAGCCTCGAATTTGAAACCAGGAGCTATGAGACCCACATCCATACAGAAGCCTGATGATGGCAGATGGGATTCTGCTGAAATGTTGCTACAACTTTAACAGCACTACAATGACGTGGGATAATACCCGAAGGAAGCTAAACAGCACACA
>BLBF01010511.1:0-5000 GCA_015471245.1 Laticauda colubrina | reverse complement strand
GTCCATAGCATCAATGCCTTCATCTTGCAGGAACTGCTGACAGACTTCAGGCACATGAGATCTAGCATTGTCTTGTAGTAGGAAGAACCCAGGACCAACCACACCAGCATATGGTCTCACAAGGGGTCTGGGGATCTCACTTTGGTACCTAATGGCAGTCAAACTACCTCTGGCGAGCATATGGAGGGCTGTGCGGTCCCCTAAAGAAATGCCACCCCACACCATTACAGATCCACTGCCAAACTGGTCATGCTGGAGGATGTTGAAGGCAGCAGAACATTCTCCACAGTGTCTCCAGACCCTGTCACATCCATCACGTGTGCTCAGTGTGAACTTGCTTTCATCTGTGAAGAGTACAGGGTGCTAGTGGTGAATTTGCCAATCTTGGTGTTCTCTGGAAAATGCCAAACATCCTGCACAGTGTTGGGCTGTAAGTACAACCCCCACTTATGGATGTCAGGCCCTCATATCCCCCTCATGGAGTCTGTTTCTGACTGTTTGAGCAGCCAAATGCATATTTGTGGCCCGCTGGAGGTCATTTTGCAGGGCTCTGGCAATGCACCTCCTGTCCCTCCTTGCACAAAGGTGGAGGTAGTGGTCCTGATGCTAGGTTGTTGCCCTCCTATGGCCTCCTCCATGTCTCCTGATGTACTGGCCTGTCTCCTAGTAGCGCCTCCATGCTCTGGACACTACGCTGACAGACACAGCAAACCTTCTTGCCACAGCTCGCATTGATGTGCCATCCTGGATGAGCTGCACTACCTGAGCCACTTGTGTGGGTTGTAGACTCCGTCTCATGCTACCACTAGAGTGAAAGCACCGCCAGCATTCAAAAGTGACCAAACTATCAGCCAAAAAGCATAGGAACTGAGAAGTGGTTTGTGGTCACCACCTGCAGAACCACACCTTTATTGGGGATATCTTGCTAACTGTCTAAGCTTTCCACCTGTTGTCTATTCCATTTGCACAACAGCATGTGAAATTGATTATCAGTATTGCTACCTAAGTGGACAGTTTGATTTCACAAAAGTATGATTGACTTGGAGTTACATTGTGTTGTTTAAGTGTTCCCTTTATTTTTTTGAGCAGTGTCTATCTCTCACAGTCCAAATCTACCATGAAAGGTTTACTAGCAGTTGCAATCAATTTAGTAACTTTTGGTAATCCCCACTTTCAATTTGTCTCCCATATCTTTTTTTTATAGTCGAGCTTAATCGACCTCAAAGAACATGCATCATCATTGGCTTCAGCAGGGCTGAAAAGAGACTCCAAATTAAAGGCTTTAGAAATAGCCATAGAGCAAAAGAAGGAGGAATGTAGTAAGCTAGAAGCACAACTGCAAAAGGTAAGCATGATGGAATATTAGTGATTCTTATAGTTGCATGCTGGGATTTTTGCAGTGAAAAATGCTAGTTTCTGTTAGTTTCAAGCTCAAAGTATTAATGATTTCAAATGTTGACATGACACTTTATCAATTTTTCCACTAAAAGTCTTTTTTGTTAGTTAAACTGTTTGAATCTCATTTATTGTTATCAAAAGTTTGTTATACGTTTAAAGTAGAAGAACATTTTTTTATTAGTAATACTTTAGATTTGTTCATAAAGGGAAAAATTATTGATATACAATTGAATACTGGACGTTGTCTAGCACATCTAATCACATTTGAACTAATAATTATCAAAATAATTTTAGAATCACATTAATATATTAACTATCAATCAGACCTGAATTATCCATATGTCAGTTACGATTACTCATGGCATATTTCTTGATTTAAGTATTATGTTTGCCTTTCACACTTTGTAAATAGTCATGTTGCCAATGAATTAATCAAGGTACAATTCTTTAACTGAAGAAGGAGAATTTAATATTTAACTTTGGCTGTTTTCTGGCTTTCATGATACCTTGGAAAGAAATATACAATGTGAGTAATAATTTTTAAAAAGATACTATTTAAGATTTTATGCACATTGTACATGGTATCTGAGTAATCTTGCCTTAATCTACAAAAAAAAAAAAAATTCTACTCCTTATACAGCAGTTGATGTTTCACAGTTTAAGATAGTGTACTAAAAAACAAAATACGCAAAATATGCGAGATTATGAGCCATGGTGGTGCAATGGTTAGAGTGCAGTACTGCAGGCAACTTCTGCTGACTGCTGGCTGATTGCAATTTGGCAGTTCAAATCTCACTAGGATCAAGGTTGACTAAGCCTTCCATTTTTCTGAGGTGAGCAAAATAGGACCCAAATTGTTGGGGGAAATATACTGACTGTAAACCACTTAGAGGGCTGTACTGTGAAATGGTATATAAGTCTAAGTGCTATTGCTATTATGCCATTCTAGTTCTCGGAAACTAAATATGATTTTAAAGTGTTAGACTGTCCACTTCAACATCAATTCTTGTATAATTTTATTTTTTATTTAAACCAGTGTTGTCTACAACTCAGGTCCCAACTGTGGCTTTGGAAATAAACCAGGAATTTGTGAAATTAGCAATCAAACTATTAATAATTGATATAGTTTGTGGGGAATGTGAATAGATTGGCCTTTTTCCACGGAAGCCCTGTTCATATTTGGTTACAGCTGATCACTTTTGACCATTAATGGACAATTATCAAGCCTTTTTGCCTCATTCAACTTTGGTAACATTTTAATTGCTTTATTTCTCCACAGAACTTTATCATTTCTCCACAGAATTTTAACCTAGAGACAGATCAGGGGTTGTTTTGTTTTTTTGAAGTGCTTTTTTCAGATTTTTTTCTGAATGAAAAGAGAACACTTAATAAAAGTAAAAATGCCCCTCCATTTCATCATGTTATTATATCTTAAAGCTAAAAAATATCTACATTGTTTAAAAGAAAACAAAGGTTGCAAATAATAATTATCAACAAATGATAATTTCTGATTTATATTTTCTTTGGTTACATTAAATTCAAGTAATTATTTAGAAGAAAATGGTCATAGGAAATCTTGAAATGCAGGCGTTTCAATTTTAAGAAAATCACTGATTTGGGGCAACTGGTTTCTAATGATAATGTCAAATGTTTTAATTTCTAACATATATCCCTTTTAAAAAATTCTCTTAGAGCAATGAAAACTGAGAGCAATGGAAATTAGAAATTAAAGGTTTAGGAAGCTAAACTGTTGCTTCTTGTTGTAAAAGGAAAGATGATCATGATTATAAGAAATAAAAAATGTATTTTGCAATTCCCCCCTTCTTGCCCCTGCTAGCTCCATATTTTTATTTTGAGAAGCCAGGAATACATCAAATGGAACATGAATTAATCTTAGGAGAATGTTATGAAAGCAAGACCCATCAAATTCTGAGGCTTTACCTTTCCTGTTTGAAGCATGGATCTAAAAGTTGAAGTGGGAATCCTAAAGAATGTTTCTAATGCAAAGTTAGTTACTGAGCTGGAAAAGGAAATTTGGATAACAGAGCTGACTGAAATCACACAATTAAAGCCTTACCTATAACATGCGCAAAAAGAGTCATGACAGTTCTGGCTTCCATCTTGACTTTTTTTTGACCCTCCATGGATCCTTGCACTGGGCTGTGCTACCATACCTGTGAAAGCACTGTTGATATATGCATAAGAGGTTATGAAAAAAAAACCTTGTTGATGTTTATTTCAGAAGATATCTGTTTCCAATGTTATATCACTGCCTTTATATTTATCAGCTATAATTTTCCATCACTTCTTAGATGTGACACTATTCTATATTCAAATTCTATATTCACTATTCTATATTCAAATAAAATGGAAATTAAGTTTTATCTTAACATGAAAAGAAAGCTCTACATTTAACAATAAAGTCTAATTAATCTTTCTTCTTATTATATTTGAACCTTTGATGATAAATTGCAGCCTTGGCCCAAAACACTTCTAATGATTCATTGCTAAAAACCAGCATTTAATGCATCATCAGCAGTGGACAGCTTTCTATATTTCATGGATTATTTCATTTGAAAAAGGGAAAGTAACACAATCTTTTTGTATTCTAACCGTTCTTTTCTGTGAGCCAAAATCAACATTTATTTTTTCCTAGAGCTTCTTGCATCCAGTAAGGAATGCTTAGGAACTTAAAAGTTCTTCTCCTTTTTTAAATTCCAAGTTCTTCTGTGCAAATATGCCAATTTTGCTAAGCTAATCCTGTTTTCCTGGATCTTTCCTTCTTTTCCTGTCTGTGCTTCATTCTTCCCACCTTTGCAATGTAGCAAGCTGAACAATTGTTCAATCAGATGTACAATCCCGTAAGTCCTTTCAGAAAGTCTCCACTGTAACATATGAAAGCATGAGGATCTATTTTACTCATCATGATGTTCTATTCTTCCTCTGTAGAGCTTTGCAGAACTGATGATGGCTTCATTTGCATTGTGTTAAATTAAGTAGGGTCTGTGGACTTTAAGGCCAATGTTCTTTTAAAAATGTAATTCATTAAAAATTGGATAAATAAACATTGCATTCAAATTTTGTCTGGCCTTCAAGCCCTCAACTGCTTAATTGTAAGAAAGCATGAACATATCAAGCTTTATTGTTATTTTACTGCTATGCTTTTGGCATACTTTATTAGATCCTTCAAATTAAATGTAAGCTTTAGAAAGGTATTCACTATTTCTCAAAAATATTCATAAATGTCGTTATCCTGGAGCAAGTGATGTCGTATAACATGCATTGGTAAGTGGATAGTTGAGTTTTAAATATAAAGAAGATTAGTGTCCGGCATTGGTAATATCATTCAGTTCAATAATTTGACCATAGTTACAGACCCATAGCAAAGTCTGTATCTACAATGGTAGTAAAATAAAAGAAATGGATTTCAAATACAATATAATAATAAACAGGCAGGTGTATACAATCAAATGGTACTGGTAAGGGCATCACTTAGGCCATTATATGTTGCTTATATTTTGTAGGAGGAAAGTCTTGTTAGTTTATGGTAGCCCCAAATCAGGAGGAATCTGATAACAACTTTTCCAGCTACAAAAATTATT
>BLBF01010510.1:2384-15778 GCA_015471245.1 Laticauda colubrina | reverse complement strand
GCAAGACAGGATGATAGATGATTAATGGATGCTTCCTTCAGCCTGTCTCATCACACGGATGAGATTGGGCCATGTATGTTGGGTGGGCCTACAATGAACAGGGCATTTAATAAAGAGTTGTGTTTATGTTGACATGTGTGGATGATTGATTACATTATTATTGATAATAAAGGGCCATAGGTGTGGCACCTCGAGGGTGGACCATCCAGTCCCACTATTCATGCACTGGAGGTTTATCTATCCTACAGCTATTACCCATCCCAAAGGTATCCCTGCCCATCCCACTGCTATCCTTACCCATCCCACAGCTATTACACATCCCACAGGTATCCCTGCCCATCCCACTGCTATCTTCACCCATCCCTCAAGCCTGCAAAGGCTTAAACCATTTCTAAAAGTTTCCACCAAGACTTTATTAAAGAAAAGAAATGAAGCAAGTGTGTGAATCAAAGATAGACTTTATTAACAACAAGCTATAAAACAAAAATGAGTCTCTGGCACTCCTCTTGGTCATTCAGTCTCAGGGGTGAAGGGTCCAGGTGCTGTGGAGGTGGCTGGTGCTGGAGTGCTTGTCTGATCCCCTGCATCATCAGCTCCTCCAGAAGCAGAAGCAGCAGAAGCTCCAGCCCCAGAAGAGCGAGCCCGTGCTACAGAAGCCCCAGCAGTACCAGAGTGAGGGCCAGGGGGTGGGATGGTGGCCCTGTCCCTCTTGCCAGGGCTGGCAGCAGATGGCTGAGGCTTTCTGTTCTTCCCCACAGTTGTGGGGTTGCTGGCTGGCAGGGAGGCTGGCAGGAACCAAGGCTGGCAGGAAGGCTGGCAGGGAGGCAGCCACCAAGGCTGGCAGGAAGGCTAGCAGGAAGGCTGGCAGGCAGGCAGGCACCAAGGCTTGCAGAAAGGCTGGCACCAAGGCTGGCAGGAAGGCTGGCAGGCAGGCACCAAGGCTGGCAGGCAGGCATGAACCAAGGCTGGCAGGCAGGCAGGAACCAAGGCTGCCAGGAAGGCTGGCAGGAAGGCTGGCAGGCAGGCATGAACCAAGGCTGGCAGGCAGGCATGCACCAAGGCTGGCCAGCAGACTGGCTGGCAGGGAGGCTGGCAGGCAGGCAGACAGCAAGGCTGGCAGGGAGGCTGGCAGGTAGGCAGACAGCAAGGCTGGCAGGGAGGCTGGCAGGGAGGCTTGCAGCAAGGCTTGCAGGCAGGCATGCAGGCAGGGCAGGCAAGGCTGTCAATCCGTCCGGCAGCAGGTCTTTCCTCTGAATGGTGACCTGCTCCGAGCTGCTTCCCTTATATCCGTGGGCTTACGCAATGCATCCTCCCCACATGCGCAATTAACGCTAGGCATCCGTTAGGCTTCCACTGTGCATCCGCTAGGCTTCCACTCTGCATCCGCTTCATCCGCTGTGCATCCGCTGTGCATCCGCTTCATCTGTTCCGCGTCCGCTTTGCTGAGGCCCCCCGGAAGCCCTGCGGATGTGCCATCCGCTCTCATCCGCTTCCATCTGCTGGGCTTCCGTTCCGCATCCACTTTCCATCCGCTCTGCGTCCTCCCCGCGTCCGTTCCTTTTCGTGTTATCCGCTCTGGTTATGCAAATTTTTGCCCTTTTGAGAGCGGATAACAACAGATGGAACATTTTTCTCGTCCGTTGTGTCCTTTTTACTAACATTTTGCATCTGTTGGGCAGTGTGACAGGGCCTTTAGGTATTGCATCAATTGTTGCAACATAAAATGCATGTCATTTTTTATATTATTGCAGTTTACTACAAATGTTGCTATGTGGAGGGAATGCTTATCCCATTAGCAGATGTCACAGAATTGGGTGGGATAGTTAGTACTCTACAGTTCAAAGAACAATAAGGCTAATCAGAGATTAAAAATCAAGTCCTCTGTGGAACTATTGAAGGAAATCTTTATGTTTAGTCTTGAGTAGAGATAGCTGAGAGGGAATATGATAACATTCTTCAAGTTCCTGAAAGAATGCCACACTCTAGGAGGCCATGACCTCTGGCATTCCAGGCTGTAGAACATGGAACAATAGATTAAAATTACAGAAAGTCAGATTCATCTGGATGACAGAAGGAAACTTCCTAACAATAAAAAAGTTCAATGTAGAACCAGATAACCAGACAAAGAGTAGGCTGACCCTTCATTGTGTTATAAGAACTAAAACATTGGGAGCAGAAACAAGAAAATGTCCTAGAGAAAAATACATCAAGGAACAAGCAAGATGAAGAGTCATAAGAAAGTTAACTGCCATACCCGAAGTCACATTTGACCCAAGAACCTAATAGATCAACCACTGGACAGTTGAGGTGACACATGATAGAATACTGATGGAATGTGGTTGAAAAAGGAATAAAAGAAAGGGCTACACAGATTCCCACTCTGACATAAAACTGTTATCCACAAAGTGCTCCTTTCTTCCCAAATCTCTATCCATCAGCCAGCCAGGGTATAGCACAGCATACATGCGTACCAGTGTGCGCATGCATATGCTCTTGTAACACTTAAACAATTGTGATTAATAAAGCCTTTGTAGGGTAACAAAAATCCTCTGTTTTGTGTTCCCCTGGAGCATTTTGTTATTCCATAAGATCCCAATACTCAACTCTGCAACAACTGAACGTGTTCAAATAGAGGCGAGATAGTACAGTATTTGTATGGACATTTTAATCTGGGTTTTTGCACTCAGCAGAGCAGAGCAGAATAATAGAATTGGAAGGGACCTTGGAGGTCTTATAGTCCAACCCCTTGTTCAAGCAGGAGACCCTATGTCATTTCGGACAAATGATTGGAGAAACTCAGATTCAAATCCACCCTTAATCATAGCTGTCTACTGGATGAAGATGTCCTTCTCCTCTCTCAGTTCAACCTACTTTACAATGGTATTGTAAGAAAGAGACTGAAGGAGTGGGTGTAGTGTACATTATCTTAATTCTTAGAGGAAAGGCAGGTAATTCTAGAAGTGGTATCTTACATTCTTTGGCATCTATGTGGCCCAGAGTAATCAAAGCAGAAATTATTACCACATCTTACTTCAGATTTGAACAAGGAAGAAATAGAACCATCATTTAATCATTATAGAACTAGCAAATAGAACCATCACTCCCAAAACCTTGCCATAAATCATGAGGCATCTAGGATTAGCACAATAGGAAGCATTTGTTCACTCCAGCTGTTGGATTGACAGGGCGCTCCATTTACTTCCTGAATAAATTTGATGCCAGGTCCATCATAGATACAAGGAAGTGGTTTTGCAGAGAAACAATACAGATGTGTTGTGTCACAAATAACTATTGGATTTGAAGCAAGCTAGTCTGTTAGTGTTGGGAGTTACCTATTAGGGATTTTCTTTAAAGGGATGACTATTTCCACCTATGTTTTTAATGATTCTATTGTAACCCCTCACAATTGTCATCAGTTGATTCAGTGTCTGAATAGTATATTTCTTTTCCTTGTATAGATTTATGTAACCTGAAGAAAGAACCCCAAAATTAATAAAACCTATTCCAGAACATCGTACAGAACAGAGGCCAGCCATAATCCCCTTCTTGATGACTTATTTCATCTAGTTCTTATGTTAGAAGCATAATTGTTTGCCCATATGCTCCCTCTGATATATTCATTATTCTTTTTCGTGTTTGTAGAACTTTTCATTTTGCATTGTAATGCCTTCTGCAATTTCTTGAACAACAAATATTTATTTGTGCACATTGATGTTCCTGGAGCTACTATATAAAAACCCCGCAAATAAAAAGATGAAGGCATGAAGGTCATGGCTATCCTGTAAAGTCCAAACAGCTAGAGATTGTGAAAAGCAAAAACTCTGCCGGCACTTCGCCCAGGTGCTTGTCGTAAAAGTACAATACATGCAGTGAATAAAAAAAACAATTCCTGAACAGACGTATATGCTTTCATTGGGACTAACAGTTGCAAAAAGAACAAATTGTGCCAATTAATAAAAACTGACAATTATGCTGTTATATGTACTCTTGATTAGAGAAAATAGATTCAGCAGTCCTTTCCTCTCTCTACTTTTCTTTTTCCTGTTAAAGTTGTAGAGGAAATACACAGATTTTCATCAAAAGCTGCATGGGAGGAACGTGCCAAGTTTTAATACCACAGCTATAATAGATCAAGATGAACTTCAGCCATTTGACCTGTAGATCATCTGAATACCGACTAGAGTGCCTTGTATTATAATTAGCATTATAGCTAATTGAGCTTTGAAAGTTTTTTTTTAAAATTCATTCTTTATCTCCCTTTGCTTAATGTCATCTGATTATGTCCTTATTACCCGCCTTGGAATGCACCAACTAGCAGCACTTGAAGAAGAGGGAGTGGAGCTGATTTGATTTTGATCCTCTCTCCTTTCTTTCTGAAGAAATGCATCTGCATAATGAGCCCTTTCACTCTGAGTTAATCGTGTGACCCTGAGTTGAGCTGCATGAAAGCCTTGATGGCCATAATGACACACTCCATTATGCTATGGCCCAGTACTTGCAGAAGCCACTTTCTTTCCAAATGTCAGGATTAACAGGCACGGAGGGGGCAGGGTGGGGGGAGTTGCACAAATCAGAAATAATATTAGTGAGTTTAAAGGATTAGGAAAAGGTTAACATAGTCTTCATGGTTGGGGGCCTTTTTTTTAAAGGTGGCATTAGTTGGTTCATCAGTAACAATCCAACAAAGTGGTCCTGGAATTTATAGAAATTATTGGGTTATTGAGTACAGTATACAGAAATTAAATAGATCTAAGGGTTAGGGCATCAGGCAAAAAAACATGTCTATGAATGCCAGACATGCTCTTTCAATCCACAACATCAAGCTCAAACAACCAGCCTATACATCAATGCCTGTCACAAACAATGGATCAACACTCATTTGATTTAAAAACAACAACAACTTGATCTTGAACTTGTGATAAAATTCTAGGAAGAAAAAATATGGAAATTAAAGAATTTCAGAAAAACCTAATTATCGGAGATCAATGGATTGATTATACATCATCAAAGCAATATCTTAGTGATTATTGTATACCGAGCAGGCCTTCTCCAAGATTATTTGTCCCTAGGATAATTTGGCTTTTTAAGTCTTCCAGTGGTGCAGTCACTGACTCTGTAAATAAGTCCATTCCCCTTGTTCCCAGTTATCCTCTTTCCATCCACCGTTCTCACCATTATGGGTTTTTTTTTAAGGTAGCTGTATATTCAAATAAAGTATCCAACATATGGCTGTTTGTGCCTCAAGTATAAAATCCGGATTGATTTGTTCTATACTGTTTTCTTGGCTATCCCTGGCATTCTCCTGCACTAAAAATTTATAATTTCACTATGCTTTCTAATCTTGTTTTTTCAGATTCGAACTTTTGCTTCCCTAGAGTCTTACAGGAAAATCATTATCTACACAATTTGTTGTAGGTATTGATATCATCATGGTGTCTGAACATCTTTTCCAAGGTCTTCATTTTTATCTTATCATATGTGCTAATCTATGGCATATTTCTTGAAATTATCAGTGAGAGACAATCAAAAAAGTAAGAAGAATGAAACTATTTAAAAGGAAAAGATGAATGATACACTTTTACTACTGTACCAAATTGTGGGCAGGGAAAAACTTTAGACAAGAGGAGAAATATATGTTTGTATGAGGCTTCATAAAGAAGAAGAGAGAAACCAAAGTCAAAAGAAATAATTATTCACATTAGATCTATTTGGGGGATGCATACTTAGGCACCCACAGAAAATTATAAACCAGGAAAGAATTAATCAAAAATGTATTTCTTCTGATTCTGAATAGTTTCTAATCTGACCCAATAAATGATTGATGGTTATGAGAGTAAAGGCAGTAATTTTTCAGACACTTTTAATGGTTTATGAAATGTTAAATGATGAGCTGATGTCCAGGAAGACCTCTAGATTTCAAACCAAGCTTGAAGAAGAAAAGAGAAAAAAGAAGAGGAAATGGGAGAAGCAGAAGCAGAAGCAGAAGAGAAGCTTTACACTATTTCTTTCATGAGTTGATGGAGACAGTATCCTGGAACCCCAGTGTACGATTTAAGGCCCTGTCACACTGCCCAACGAATGCAAAACGGACACAACGGACGAGAAAAATGTTCCATCTGTTGTTATCCACTCTCAGAAGGGGCAAAAATTTGCATAACCGGAGTAGATAACACGGACGCGGAGAGGACGCAGGGCTGATGGAAAGCAGATGCGGAATGGAAGCCCAGCGGATGGAAGCGGATGGGAGCGGATGGCACATCCGCTAGGCTTCCGGGGGGGCGCAGCAAAGTAGATGCGGAATGGATACAGCAGATGCAGAACGGATGCACAGCGGATGAAGCGGATGCAGAGCGGATGCACAGCAGAAGCCTAGAGGATGCCAAGCGTTAATTGTGCATGCGGGGAGGATGCATTGCGTCAGCCCCACGGATATAACGGAAGCAGCTCGGAAGCAGGTCGCCATTCAGAGGAAAGACCTGCTTCCAGAAACATCGACTGCCTTGCCTGTCCTGCCTGCATGTCTGCCTGCCTGCAAGCCTTGCTGCCAGCCTTGCTGCCAGCCATGCTGTCTGCCTGCCTGCCAGCCTTGCTGCCAGTCTCCCTGCCAGCCTTGCTGCCAGCCTCCCTGCCAGCCTTGCTGTCTGCCTGCCTGCCAGCCTTGCTGTCTGCCTGCCTGCCAGCCTTGGTGCCTGCCTGCCTGCCAGCCTTAGTACATGCCTGCCTGCCAACCTTGGTGCATGCATGCCTGCCAGCCTTCCTGCCAGCCTTAGTGCCAGCCTTCCTGCCAGCCTTGAAGCCTGCCTGCATGCCTGCCTGCCTGCCAGCCTTCCTGCCAGCCTTGGTGCCTGCCTCCCTGCAAGCCTTCCTGCCAGCCTTGGTTCCTACCAGCCTCCCTGCCAGCCAGCAACCCCACAACCATGCTGAAGAACAGCAAGCCTCAGCCATCTGCTGCCAGCCCTTGCAAGAGGGACAGGGCTACCATCCCGCCCCCTGGCCCTCACTCTGGTTCTGCTGGGGCTTCTGCAGCATGGGCTCGCTCTTCTGGGGCTAGGGCTTCTGCTGCTTCTGCTTTTGGAGGAGCTGATGATAAGCACTCCAGCACCAGCCACCTCCACAGCACCTGGACCCTTCACCCCTGAGACTGAGCGACCAAGAGGAGTACCAGAGACTCATTTTTGTTTGATAGCTTCTTGTTAATAAAGTCTATTTTTGATTCATACACTTGCTTCATTTCTTTTTTTAAATAAAGTCTTGGTGGAAACTTTTAGAAATGGTTTAAGCCTTTGCATGATTGTGGAATGGGTTAAGATAGCAGTGGGTTGGGCAGGGATATCTTTGGGATGGGTAATAGCTGTGGGATACATGAACCTCCATTGCAAGCATAGTGGGACTGTATGGTCCACCCTCCCAGGTGCCACACCTTTGGCCCTTTATTATCAATAATAATGTAATCATTGATCCACACATTTGAACATAAACACAACTCTTTATTAAATGCCCTGTTCATTGTAGGCCCACCCAACATACATGGCCCAATCTCATCCGTGTGATGAGACAGGCTGAAGGAAGCATCCATTAATCATCTATCATCCTGTCTTGCCACTCCACTGCTCCAGCTGGGGAGTTGCACCAGTGTCTCAGGAGGTTGCGCTGCTTCTTCCCTTCACGTGAGGCTCTGTTGGGGCCTTGCACATCCTCAGTGTCTATCAGGTATTGCCCTTGCCTCCATTCCCCAGGCTCCATGTCCCCATTGCCTTGTTGGAGGTCCACGAGCCTGTTCTGCAACACTGGGTAGCGGGTGCGCATGAGATTGTGCAGGAGGCAGCAAGCTTCCAAGATCCTCCTCACGGTCTCTGGGCGATGCTGCATGGTGGTGAGAAGTACCTGGAACCTGTTGGCCAGGATGCCAAAGGCGTTCTCCACCACCCGCCTTGCCCTGGACAGCCTGTAGTTGAAGATCCTCTCTTCACGGGTGAGGCATTTGGAGGTGTAGGGCTTCATGAGGTAGGTTGTGAGGGAGAAGGCGTCATCCCCCACGATGAAGTAGGGCACATCTTGCATGTCGTTGGGCAGGGGTTCTGGATCTGGGAAGCCCACGATGAGGTTGCGTTCCAGCCCCTCCTTGAGGTGACTGGCATTGTATACCTGGGCATCTGAAGATGAGCCGTTTCCTGAAGCATCGATGTACATGAACTTGTAGTCAGCATCGACCATGGCAAAGAGGATGATGCTGAAGAAGCCCTTGTAATTGAAATAAGTGGACCCCGACTTGGCTGGAGCTTTGCAGGCCACATGCTTGCCATCTATGGCTCCAACGGTGTGGGGGAAGTTCCACCTCTGATACCACTGCTCTGCAACTTTCTTCCATCCTTCTTCAGTGGTGGGGCACTGGAGGAGCTCCTCCATGTATTCTTCGATGATGGCCTGCACCACTTATCTGACCACAATGCTGATGGTGTTGGATGGCACCCTCCAGCCGTACTGCATGCTCGTGTACATGGTCCCTGAGGCCAGGTGGTGCAGAGTGAGTGCCACCTTGAGCCCAGGTTCCAGGCTGGGCCGGAAGTTGGTGTTTGCCTTGGTCAACCTGGGTGTCAGGCGCTGCACAACTTCGTCAAACATGGCTGGAGGCATCTTCATGAAGTTCTGGAATGCACGAGTGTCTTCGTTCCTGAGTTCCACCATCAGCTTGTTGTACAGTCCGTACTCTGCTCTTCTCCCGATCCATCTTCGGAACCAGATGCTTCTTGGCCGCCTCCTTTTCTTCCCGTAGTAGAGTTCACAGAGCCTGTAGATGGCTTCGCACTGTTGCAGAAGGATGGTGGCTGCCAAAAGGACTTTGTTACGATCCATGGTGGACATGACTGGATGCTATGGAAGAGGAAGAGTCAGATGAAGGCTGCAGAGGTCTGCACAGCTGGGCTGCTGGTCTGAAAGCGAGATCCAGGTGAGTTGCTCCCCCTTTTTATAGGCAGTATAGGTTTTCCCCTATGTGTCCCTTTGCATCCTCTAGGCATCCTCTAGGCATCCTTCATATCCGAGATAGGTCCCCCCTGCAAACATTTTTTCCGTTTTAAATGCTTTGTTTCCATGCTGCATCCGCTAGGCATCCGTTCTGCATCCGTTCTGCATCCGTTCTGCATCTGTTCCGATTCCTCCCTGCGTCTGTTTACCGCTGGAGCGGATGGAGTTGTGCAGATGTGCAGCGGATGCCTAGCGGATATAGCGGATGCGTAATGGATGCAGAACGGATACCTAACGGATGCCTAGCGGATGCAGAACAGACACATTGGATACATTTTCCGCTCAAAAGTTTTGAGCAGCTCAAAACTTTCTGAGCGGATGAAACGTCAATAAACGGATGCTGGACAGATAGAGAGGAAGCAAAACGGAGGCAATGAGTACAGAACAGATGGATTGCGTTAATCAATGGATGACAAGTGTTTTTCTCCGTTTTACATCCTCTTTCCATCCGTTGGTGCAGTGTGACAGGGGCTTAAGTTGCATTATCATTCCCTTTTAATAATTTGACCCCTTGACTTCCTGTAGATACCTGTCTCCGCCACTTTATCCAAATAATTAATAAAAATATTGAAGAGTGAAGAGGATTGATTCTTACAGCATTCTACTTGATACCTCTTTTCAATTTTGATGAGTGATTTATGAGCAATTATGAATCCACTTAATTATTGTACCATTTAATACATTCTTTACTAGCTTGGTAATCAGTATGTTGTATGTGGATGTTTTGTCAAATATTTTGCTGAAAAGATATATTATGTCTACAGCATTCTTACAATCTATTAAGGAACTTGATTTTTTTTAAAAAAAGTAAGAATAGCTTGGCAAAGATTTATTTTTTAAAAAATCCATACTTTGGTAATTACCAAATTATTTTCAAAGTGAGCAGATGAACGTGCTTATGATCTGGTTTATAATCTTCCTGTATATCAGCAACTATCTTCTCCGAAGTTAGGAACAGGGGTGGGTTTCTATCAGTTTGCACCTATTCGCTAGAACTGGTTGTTAACATTCTAAGCAGTTCGGAGAACCGCTCTAGTTGTTAGAAGAAATTACTGGCCTAATCCTGTAAGGAGGGCAGGAAGGAAACATTCTTGTGTTGCTTACAGAAACTGTCTCTCCGTTAACCCTTATTACATTCTTGGCAGGACTAGACTTCCTGTCTCAGGAACGTCTCTGGAGTTTTTTTTTCCTTCCTTTGCTGGTACTTTGCTTGTATGGAGTGACCATTCAAAGTTACAATGGCACTGAGAAAAATGACTTATGACCATTTTTCACACTTACAACTGTTGCAGCATTCCCACAGTCATGAGAGGCCAGACGAAGAGATGCATGCCTCAATGTGAGTAATATTGAGTTGGCCAATAACATGACCACCAAGCCATGTCCATCCGGTCACATGACCACCAAGCCACACCCACCAACTGAGCCACACCTACACAACTGGTTGTTAAAAAATTTGAATCCCACCCCTGGTTAGGAACCATATTTGTTCTCTTCCAATCATTTGCCACTTTAATAAGCATTTTGTGTAAACTTACTGATTTCTATTGTATATTGTTTCTGTCATTTAATTTTTTTTGCAGTTTCAGTTCTTTCTAATGCTTTTCACAACTCTTTTCCCATTAGTTTCCTAATTATTATTTTCCCAATTTATTATCATCAGGTATTTTTAAGCCACAAATATGTGCTTGACAACACTCAGCTTTAGTCCATAAAATATATAAATATAAATATATAAATATATAAATATAAATATATAAATAAATACTCTCCTTTAAAATAAAACTCAGCATTAGACGTTCAGCTTCTGCCAATGCTATTTCTGCTATTTATTTATACATTTATATATTTTGATTTATATCCCACCTTTAGTTTATATACACATTTAGCTTGCACATAATGTTTCTTTCTTATAGTTTCCTCAGAACAATAACACTTGTGTTAGCAGAAATAAAGTTGGCAAAAGTATGCCAAAATGGTTCACAGATAAAAGCGATGGTAAATGACAGCCCTGAAAAAGGAAGAAGTGTGAGAAAGAGGCTTGAAATAACCCTGCCTTTATTCTATTTGATGTAAGAGGAAACAAAACAAAATTCTGCAAGTTTTCAAGATTTTGTTATTATACACACAGCATATATTAGAGTTCCAGTAGGTCTTGTATTTCTTCATTGACTTTGAAAGACTGGCATTTTGTGAGGTAGATGGACCAAATCCACCTTGCCGATTTCCCTGCCTAAAGGAAGACTAGAACTTATGGTCTCACTATTTCCAACATAGCACCTACATTGCTAGCCCAAACTGACTCACTCTATTTCCCTTTCTTCAACAAAGTGGTCCTTATTAATTAATGACCAGTCCAGATTTCCTGATTCTCTTGTGCCTTTGTCAGCAAGAAAACCAGAGGTTTTCTGGAATGATCATGCCTGTGAGGGTTTATTTAAAAAAAAAAAAAACAGCCTAAGGTAATGGTCAATCCTTTAAGAAAGGCCAAGTCAGGAAACTTGAATTCATGAGTAATACTGGAACTCCATTTCACTATACTGTATAGATTGTAATACAGAATCCTGAAAACTTGGCAGCATTGTTCTCTCTCTTCTATTCCAGACAATTAATGCAGAGCCACTTGGAGTTTCTTTCTATTGTTTTCTCACTGCCCTGGACTTCTCCAAAATCAGCAGTATTTGTCCTCTGCAGTTAATTAAGATCACCCATCACTATCACCTCATGCCTCTGGAAAGTTTGTGTTTGGAAGTCATCATTCATGTCATATGCTGGATAAGACAGGAACAGTAGATACCAACAGTAGCACAGCTCTTATATCTCCTCCACCTATTTAACACAGAGGCTCCTGACAGTTTTGCCATGTTCATTCATCTATATTTCTGAGCAGGAGTAAGACATTTTTAATATACAATGCAACTTTACTGCTTTTGTTTCTTTTGAACAAATGGCATCTCTTAATTTTTGAATTCTAGTTGTTGCAGTCATTCTATCATATCTCCATTATACCAGTTAAATAATATTTGCCTTTCTGTTCTAGAGCTCAACCTCATCTTGTTTATTTCGCATACTCTGTGCTTAAGTGTCTAGCAAATGAAAATCATTTTGTGCCTTTGTTCTTTCTGGCTTTATTGAGTGTTTTAAGAAGACAATTTAAACAGCACCACTTTCTACAATACATAAGTCTTTATCTGAATTGATGAGTTTGTTTTCTTTTCATAGAATTCAGCCTAAAATCCTCCTAATGAAATGTGCAGTTCTTTTACTGATTTCAGCCTTTGTTAAATGCAACCCACCATGTGCCAGACATCCACCATTTAATTCAGAGAGTGGGCCATAGTATCAGTGAGATGGGGAGAGGGCATATGAATATAATAAATAAATAATTCATACCATGGTTCCACACAACCAAATCTTTTCCATCCTAGCCAATCACTGGCTTGAAATATTCTTCGTCCTCTTTTTGGTCCTCTTCCATGGACTGGAAAGTTTAAACAAGACTAATACGAATACTTTGAGTTTTAATCTACATCCTGAAATTTTCAAATGTTTGGGTGATACTACTATAATTGGAACTTTTTTCAGTACAATTTATATTTTTGTTTCAATTCCTCACAACAAGCCACCAACTCTTATGGTTGTTCTTATTGGCACAGATTCTTTTTCTCTGCCTTAAAGAACCCATCACAGATACTCCTGTCCTGCTATGTCTCCTTCTCTCACTCTGGATTCTTCAGCTTTTTTGAGGGCTTCAACAGAACGTCCTGTCTGTTTCCCTCACCCATTGGGCTTGCTCCTCAGTTTGTTTGTTTTCTTTTCCTGTCAATCTCAGTGCTTGAAATATTTTTAAACCCTTTTTCCTGATGAAAATTGATTTATTTAAATGTTTTGTCCACCCAACTCCCATGGATTCTGTAGCCATTTGCTGCTCCAATCCTTAACTGACTATTCAAGTAATGCCACACATTTTGCATTTGCTTCAAATACATGGCAGGTTATTTTTGGGCAGGGATAAATACACTAGAAACATTCCAGACTGCAACTGCAATCTGTTTTTGGGTTTACTTTATGTTACTTCTTATAGAACCACTTGCAAAAAAGATTTATTTCTTCATATTCATTCTCAGATTCTCATGTCAGTCTGATACAAACTCTTTCCAGAGAAAATCTTTCCTGGCAAGCAAACTATAGATACAGTCTAAATCTTTGGCAAAGTGTTTAACAAATAAAATAATCTGACAAGAACAGTAATAATAATAATAATAATAATAATAATAATAATAAGAAGAAGAAGAAGAAGAAGAAGAAGAAGAAGAAGAAGAAGAAGAAGAAGAAGAAGAAGAAGAAGAAGAAGAAGAAGAAGAAGAAGA
>BLBF01010508.1:0-13559 GCA_015471245.1 Laticauda colubrina | reverse complement strand
GGGGGGGGTGTTGTAAAAGCCATTCAGCAAGCCTTTTCTGAGGGAGAGATGGATGAGGACACCCTTGCAGCTGCCTCCCTTTATCCTATCATACAAATTGGCAATCCTCCAGCTCCTCTGTACAGCCCATTGTCATACAAAATAATTAAGGATTTAAAAGCAGCTTGCAAGGAAAATGGTATTCAATCTCGCTATGTACAGGGTCTTTTAGGATCCATAGCCCAACCAGGAGCTGATTTAATAAATGCTGATTGGCGTACATTATTTGCCATGATCCTCACTCCTGCACAATTTTTGGTCTGGGAGTCAGAATTCCATAAGCGTACTGCAGCCGCAGTCGCTAGAGTCTTACCGGCAAATGTCACTCTAGATATGCTTAATGGCACTGGCACTATGCTTACCATTGCCCAGCAGACTGCCACAGATGCAGCTGCTTTCCCTATACTACAGGATTGTGCTTTGGCTGCTGCTCGAAAAGTTGACAATGCAGGATGTGTGCCCAAATCTTTTTCTAAAATTATTCAAGGACCTTCTGAGCCTTTTTCCTCCTTTATAAACTGTCTCACAGAAGCCTTAGAGAGACAAATTGATAATGAGGAGGCTTGTAATGAATTACAATTGAAACTTGCCTATGAAAACGCAAACGCTGATTGTCAGAAAGTTTTGCAACCAATAATCAATAAGAAAAATGTCACCCTGGCAGATTATCTTACAGCCTGCCGAATCATAGGAACCACATCCCATTCCATGTCTACTCTGGCTACAGCCATTACTGAAGGCATGCAGCAGAACATGAGCTCTCTTCTTCCCATTTCCCAACAAAACACTCGCAAAATGGGCAATTGTTTTAATTGTGGCAAGCCCGGTCACTTTAAGAGCCAATGCAGAGCCCCGGGCGGGGGAGCTAATATGTCAAGAAACCAGGTAGCTCGCCCAAAGACACCATGCCCTCGATGCCAAAAAAGCTATCACTGGGCTAATCAGTGCAGAGCCCAAAAGAATGAACAACAGAATAACCCTGCAATCATCAAAAAATCCTTTTTAAATCAGGGAAACTAGAAACGGGGCAGGCAGCCAGCCCCACAACAAAGGCTGTGGAAAATTAAAACTTTTCCTCCTTCGCTTACAATCTTGTTGCTAATTAAACTGTTACTTATCTTCCTGGTGTTACTGACTTTCTCTTTGTACGTCTTGTTCAGCCTTTTCATATGCCCCCCAATATTCCAGTGCTAGTCTTTCCTGTAAAGGATTTAGCTGAACAAGGTATTCTTGCCTCTCCTTTTCTGCATGATCCCTCTGTATTGTCTGATGTCTGTCTGTCTGTACTAGCTAATACAGAAGTTACTATAAATGAGGGGGATGTTGTGGCAAAAATGATTGTGCTCTTAGACCAACAACAAGAGCAACTCTATGCAATTGAAAGACCAATCAGTCAACCAAAACCTACGGTAACATTCTTATTGAATGGTCGATCCTTTCTTGGTCTTTTAGATACTGGAGCGGATATTTCCGTCATCCGAACCGCTGAGTGGCCAAACACCTGGCCTGCAGATGTGGCACCAGCGGTGAGAGGAGTGGGGGGACTCCAGGAGACTCGCATTAGCAGAAACTGGGTAAAAGCCCATTCCCCTGAGTCTCAATGTGTTGCTTATATTAAACCAGCTGTAATTCCTCTGTATACTAACTTGTGGGGAAGAGACCTTATGTCACAATTTAATGCACAACTTACCCTTTACTAACCATGCTTCGCTTGCATCTGACTCACGATAACCCTGTGTGGATTGATCAGTGGCCTCTCCCTTCTATAAAGCTTGAAGCCTTACATTCTCTTGTTCAAGAACAATTAGATAAAGGCCATCTAGAACCTTCATTGAGTCCATATAATACCCCAGTTTTTATTATCAAAAAGAAAAATGGTGCTTGGCGCCTCCTACAGGATTTAAGGGCCGTGAATTCGGTCCTCCTTCCAATGGGACCCCTGCAATGTGGTCTTCCAAATCCTAACATAATTCCTCAAGAGTATGACCTTATCATCATTGATTTAAAAGACTGTTTTTTCTCCATTCCATTACACCAGTCAGATAGAAAATTATTTGCTTTTACAGTACCAACTTTAAATAATCAGAGACCTACCAAACGATATCAATGGAAAGTCTTACCACAAGGCATGTTAAACAGTCCAACTATGTGTCAATTTTTTGTGGATTTAGCCTTGCAACCATACAGGGACAGATATCCTCATTTTTTAATCTATCATTACATGGATGATATATTGGTATCTGCACCTGGCCCAAAGGGCACGGTATTAAAAACTCTGCCGTGCCTGACCTCCATTCTAAGTAAAGCAGGTCTCACAATAGCCCCAGAAAAAATACAATCCAAACCACCCTTTTCCTATTTAGGTCACAAGTTACTTGCTTCAGCTGCTGTTCCTTCCCTTCCCCTCCCAACACTTCCCCCAAAACCTACACTTGTGATCTTACAACAGTTCCTAGGAACCTTAAATTGGGCACGTCCTTATTTGGGTTTGACCACAGCTACACTAGCTCCTCTCTTTAATGCTCTTACACAAGGTAAAGCCCCTTCTGATGTTATCATTCTAAATATAGAGCAGTTGCAGGCATTAAAAGACGTTTCTCATTCACTGGCTACTCGATGGGTGGATCAAGCTATAGAGAATTGCCCTTTATCAATTGCTTTACTAAATACTGTTCAGAGACCTACAGCTGTTATAATGCAATCTCATCAAACACAGGTTCTAATTTTAGAATGGCTTCATTTGTCTCACACCCCACGGACCACAATCACCAGTAAAGCCTCTGCATATTCCCAGTTGATCTTTAAAGGTCGACAAAGATGTAAACAACTCATGGGATGTGAGCCTGTTTCAATATTCACTCCTTGCTCACTGACCACGTGGGAAATGCTATGGTGTAATTCAGAAGAACTACAATACGCTTTAGAAGAATGGCCAGGGCAAACTTCTTGCCATTTACCAGCAGACCCACGTTTCACTTTTCTTAAAACTCTCCCTTTTGAATGGCAATCCCCTCTCTCAATATCTCCATTAGTAGATGCACCTACGCTTTATGCAGATGGTGGGAAAGTGTATGGTGCTTGTGCATGGAACCAGGAGGGAGAGTGGAAAACTAAAATTACCCCCCCCGCAACTTTCTGCTCAACAGGCAGAACTTGCTGCATCTCTTATTGCATTTCAACAGTTTCAAAAAGCTCCTTTTAATTTAATAGTTGATTCCTTGTACGTTTCTCAGATTTTGAAAAATATATATCAAGCCTATTTATCTCCTAACATATCTGTTCCTTTGTTAAAATTGATGATTCCTATACAACAATGTATCAACAGTCGTAGGCATCCATTCTTTGTAGCACATATCAGGAGCCACCAACCTCTTCCTGGTATTTTACAGGAGGGAAATAAGATGGCAGACGCTGCAGCAGCAGCTGCATCAGGTAAATCAATTTGTAATCTGACAGCAGCACAAAGCCATGACTATTTTCACCAAAATAAAAAAGCATTACAAAAACAATTTTCTCTAACTCAGGCAGAAGCTGCTGCCATTATTCAACAATGCCCCACATGTAGTAAGCAAGGACATTCCATTCCCATAGGAGTAAATCCTAGAGGATTGAAAGCTTGTGAAATTTGGCAAATGGATGTAACTCAGTATCCACCTTTTGCACCTTGGAAATATTTGCACGTTTCCATCGATACATATTCAGGTTTTATTCTGGCTACTCCTCAAAGGGGAGAAGCTGTAAAACATGTCATCAATCATTCAGTTCGTACCTTTGCCTCGCTGGGACGTCCAAAAGAAATCAAAACAGACAATGGACCTGCCTATACGAGTTCTGCTTTCCAGGACTTCTGTAACAGATGGGATGTAACTCACAAGTTTGGGATTCCCTATAACAGCCAGGGGCAGGCTATTGTGGAACGAGCTCACTTATCTCTGAAATGTGCTCTTGATTGCTATTCGTTGCGGGAAAAACCTCCCAACCTCCCAGCATTGCAAAATTCTCTTAACATTTGTCTTTACACTTTAAATTTTCTTAATCTGACTGGCATTCCTCCTACTTCTGCTGCCTCACGTCATTTTTCCTCCCCTTCACCCCCTCCTAACAGACCTCTGGTACATTATCGCAGATTGCCAGATCCCACCTGGCAGGGTCCTGCTGAGCTTCTCACCTGGAGACGAGGCTACGCTGCGATTTTACTACCAGACAAAACCACTTGCTGGGTCCCTGGTCGGGCGGTAAGACCCTATCATGGAAATTCCTCTGCTACATCTGCATCTTAAACTCTTCCTGATATTCTTGCCTATATCCTCTTTGCAATTTCTACCTTATTCATATCCTACTTATACCTTTGTTCAACATGGTCATTGGACCACATTAGAATTTCGCTTTATTAATTATGATAATGACTGTCCTATTGTCTGTTGGCATAATAATCTTCCCTTAAATCTATCTCCTTACATTTACACATACTTCAACAAAACCTATGCTTCCTGTCAAAAGATTATGCATATTAAAGCCACTTCATTTACAGAAGGCTATTATACTTGTTCTATGAGGGTACGTCATGAAAATGCTACCCATAACTTTCACTCTGTCACTTCTGTTTTGTTTACAGAACACTCTATTACTCACTCTTTTGTTCCTTCCTTACTCCTCCTATGGAAAAGAACCTTAAAATCTTTTCCTCTATTCAAGCTAGATATAGGGGGACCTAAATGTCCTTCTCTTGTATTATGGATTCCTCCAACCCAATTAACATCCTTGATGAATGACCAAATTAATCTTCATTGTCATTATTGTAATTATTATCCTTTTTCTACTAATTGCATTCCCTTCTCATCTCTTAAATGTTCTACAACTAACTTATCCATAGTCCTCTCTCCTGCTTGTAATGCTTTTATATACCCAAACTCTGATCCTGTCAACAAACAACGCTTCAAAAGAACTGTCCATGACGATCCACAGAAGCCTCATAGAAAATATAATATTACTTGGACTATAAAAGATTTTCAGGGCATTCCTTTAAGCTCTACAACCAATTCTTCTCGCATAGAAGACTTCTACCCACCACTTCAATTTGATTTGGCAGAAATGCTTGTAGGCTCCACCGCCTACAACTCACCTTCTCATCCAACTGAGCCTAGTCATAGAGTGGTAAATAAATATAGGTTTTATGTATGCCCAGGACAGCCCGTTTCCAACACTCAGACCCCTGCCCAACGACTTCTTGACTGTGGGGGGTCATCTGATTACTTTTGCAAAGCCTGGTCATGTGTTTCAACTGGACATATTTATTGGGATCCAGGCACTAAAGGTGATCTCATTACTGTCACTCGCACCACATGGGACATTCCATGCAGTGATAAAAAATTACCCAAATGCAACCCGGTAACCATAAGGTTCACGGACCAAGGCAAGAAAAGTACTCTATGGGACACTGGCTTGAAATGGGGTGCCCGCCTAAAAGGAGTCTGGCCAGAAAAGCATTATGGAAATATTTTTTACATTCAACGTCACATTGAACTCCCTTGCTCTAACCCGGTGGGACCACATGAAAAGGTTATTAAATCCCCATTCTTACAACCCATAACACAAGGAGTTAACCCATTGATTCCAATGATCAAAGCTTCCTATGCCTTGCTGAACTCTTCAAACTCATCAATTGCCTCTACATGTTGGCTTTGTATTTCTGCCTCTCCACCTTTTTACGAAGCCATCGCTTCCCAAGAATCCATTACCAATTCCACATCAGACGAACGTTGCCGTTGGAGGAACTCCACTATTACTGTTTCTTCCATCACTGGAGTTGGTTGTTGCTTAGGAAATATTCCATCCAATTACTCACAATATTGTCATAATGTTTCTAATGGCTATCATTGTAATGTATATCTTCCTAAGAACCGCCTTGGCCGCTTCCACACCATCGGAGGATACTCTGCAGTCTACACCACTTCAGGAGGAAATTTAACATCACGCCTGAAAGGAATGTATTTTATCCCTGGCAACAACTCTGTCTGGGCTTGTTCCACCGGTCTCACAGCATGTGTCTATGGGGATGAACTTATAAAATCCAAATCATTTTGCATTCAAGTATGGCTTGTACCAAAAATTAATGTGTATAACTCTGATGATTTTATATCCCTACAGGCACCCATGGAATACCCCCTCAGAGCAAAGCGGGAAATTATTAGTACTCTCACTCTAGGTTTACTGCTTGCTCTGGGCACCACGGGCGCAGCCACAGGCATTGCAGGACTAGCTGTCTCTGAACAAAAAATTACAGCTCTAGGTTCAGTCATTGATGATGATTTGTTACGAATTGAGAAATCAATTACAGCTTTGCAAAACTCCTTGACTTCCCTCTCAGAAGTGGTCTTGCAGAATCGCAGAGGTTTAGATCTGTTATTTTTAAAACAAGGGGGATTGTGTGCTGCGCTAAAAGAAGAATGTTGTTTTTATGCTGATAACAGAGGGATTGTGTTGGATTCTATGAAGGAATTAGAAAAACACTTAAATTGTCATAATGACAATTTAATTTAAAAGACAGAAAAAACGAAAGGTTAAACATGTATAATTGGTATCAAGGCTTGTTTTCTATTTCACCATGGCTTACAACCCTTATAACTGCATTGGCAGGACCATTAATAATCATTATATTGATATGTATTATAGGACCTTGTTGTTTTAATAGAATATTGCAATTTTTGAAAAATCAATTATCCTCCATAACTGCTAATGTTAATGTGTTATTGCAAACTCATGTCAAGCCCTTAACACCGGATGAAAAAATGTCATTGCTGAGTTACCGCTCCTTGGACAACCCTGATGCTGACGGATCGCACCCCTGCTTAGATGACTGGGACGGTGAACATTTTAGAAAAAAGGTTCCTGTCTTCTTGGACAAGGAAGAAGATTCGTCATAAAAAATAAAAACAGAGGAGATGTTGTAACTATGTATCATTTATGTGCTTTCAATTGTATATCAATGCAACTATGGATCATTCAGACATTTCAACATTGTATCATTTCACGTGTAATCATTAAGCTTCTGTCTTCTCAGTGACCTTTTACAGGGCACGTACAGGGACAAGGAGTCAAACATTTGCAGAAATGGTTTATTCACTTGGGATTACATTGTCTGGCATGCAGCTTGGTAAAGAAGTAATATCCTGATCAAATATAATTCCTGCCATCCTGTCTGTCCTGATATCCTGCTGTTTTCTGAGTCATTGTTAAATTTGTATATTTCGTCTGACCTAGGCTTAACCTAGGTTCTGAATAAACAATCACCCTCTCTTGAATGAGCATAATAAAAGAGCTTGTACCCAGCCATTCTGGGCGCACTCATCTCGAGGAACTTCGTCTCCTGTCGTTTTTCTCTCCTTCGCTCCCTGTCATGAGACGCCCATCTGATGCGGGATAGCAGATACCGCATTCTGGTGACCCCGACGTGATTCCCTAAGGGGGATACGCCGCAACGCGCTCATATCTTACTCGCTCGATGGGAACTGTGCACATCATCGGATCTGAAACACGGTCTCGACTTTCGTAAGTATGGGCGGAAACTTTTCTCAACAACAGACAGAGCATCTGAAGGAATTGAGGGAGTTAGTTGCCTCTTCTTCTAAATATTCTGCTAATTTAAAGGGCTCGCCTGTAAAAATTAAACCTATTGCTACATTATTGGCTTATGTGTGGCAACATTGTCCCACTTATCCAGAGAAAGGGTCCTTAAAAATCTCCATTTGGGAAAAAATTGGTGACTATCTCCATAATCCTCCTTGTGCACCTATTGGCATTTTGGTCACTTGGAGGAAAATTATGGAGGCTTTAAAAGTCCATTATAAAATAGAATTTGAATCTCCTCCACCAAATTGTGATAACTTTCCTGTCCTTCAACCCTCCGCTCCCAATGATCAAAAATCCTTAGGAGAGCCTCCCTCCATTCAATCCACTTCTTTAAAAGGAGAGCTCTCGTGTCCTCCACCCCCACCCCCAAAAGGGGGGGGTGTTGTAAAAGCCATTCAGCAAGCCTTTTCTGAGGGAGAGATGGATGAGGACACCCTTGCAGCTGCCTCCCTTTATCCTATCATACAAATTGGCAATCCTCCAGCTCCTCTGTACAGCCCATTGTCATACAAAATAATTAAGGATTTAAAAGCAGCTTGCAAGGAAAATGGTATTCAATCTCGCTATGTACAGGGTCTTTTAGGATCCATAGCCCAACCAGGAGCTGATTTAATAAATGCTGATTGGCGTACATTATTTGCCATGATCCTCACTCCTGCACAATTTTTGGTCTGGGAGTCAGAATTCCATAAGCGTACTGCAGCCGCAGTCGCTAGAGTCTTACCGGCAAATGTCACTCTAGATATGCTTAATGGCACTGGCACTATGCTTACCATTGCCCAGCAGACTGCCACAGATGCAGCTGCTTTCCCTATACTACAGGATTGTGCTTTGGCTGCTGCTCGAAAAGTTGACAATGCAGGATGTGTGCCCAAATCTTTTTCTAAAATTATTCAAGGACCTTCTGAGCCTTTTTCCTCCTTTATAAACTGTCTCACAGAAGCCTTAGAGAGACAAATTGATAATGAGGAGGCTTGTAATGAATTACAATTGAAACTTGCCTATGAAAACGCAAACGCTGATTGTCAGAAAGTTTTGCAACCAATAATCAATAAGAAAAATGTCACCCTGGCAGATTATCTTACAGCCTGCCGAATCATAGGAACCACATCCCATTCCATGTCTACTCTGGCTACAGCCATTACTGAAGGCATGCAGCAGAACATGAGCTCTCTTCTTCCCATTTCCCAACAAAACACTCGCAAAATGGGCAATTGTTTTAATTGTGGCAAGCCCGGTCACTTTAAGAGCCAATGCAGAGCCCCGGGCGGGGGAGCTAATATGTCAAGAAACCAGGTAGCTCGCCCAAAGACACCATGCCCTCGATGCCAAAAAAGCTATCACTGGGCTAATCAGTGCAGAGCCCAAAAGAATGAACAACAGAATAACCCTGCAATCATCAAAAAATCCTTTTTAAATCAGGGAAACTAGAAACGGGGCAGGCAGCCAGCCCCACAACAAAGGCTGTGGAAAATTAAAACTTTTCCTCCTTCGCTTACAATCTTGTTGCTAATTAAACTGTTACTTATCTTCCTGGTGTTACTGACTTTCTCTTTGTACGTCTTGTTCAGCCTTTTCATATGCCCCCCAATATTCCAGTGCTAGTCTTTCCTGTAAAGGATTTAGCTGAACAAGGTATTCTTGCCTCTCCTTTTCTGCATGATCCCTCTGTATTGTCTGATGTCTGTCTGTCTGTACTAGCTAATACAGAAGTTACTATAAATGAGGGGGATGTTGTGGCAAAAATGATTGTGCTCTTAGACCAACAACAAGAGCAACTCTATGCAATTGAAAGACCAATCAGTCAACCAAAACCTACGGTAACATTCTTATTGAATGGTCGATCCTTTCTTGGTCTTTTAGATACTGGAGCGGATATTTCCGTCATCCGAACCGCTGAGTGGCCAAACACCTGGCCTGCAGATGTGGCACCAGCGGTGAGAGGAGTGGGGGGACTCCAGGAGACTCGCATTAGCAGAAACTGGGTAAAAGCCCATTCCCCTGAGTCTCAATGTGTTGCTTATATTAAACCAGCTGTAATTCCTCTGTATACTAACTTGTGGGGAAGAGACCTTATGTCACAATTTAATGCACAACTTACCCTTTACTAACCATGCTTCGCTTGCATCTGACTCACGATAACCCTGTGTGGATTGATCAGTGGCCTCTCCCTTCTATAAAGCTTGAAGCCTTACATTCTCTTGTTCAAGAACAATTAGATAAAGGCCATCTAGAACCTTCATTGAGTCCATATAATACCCCAGTTTTTATTATCAAAAAGAAAAATGGTGCTTGGCGCCTCCTACAGGATTTAAGGGCCGTGAATTCGGTCCTCCTTCCAATGGGACCCCTGCAATGTGGTCTTCCAAATCCTAACATAATTCCTCAAGAGTATGACCTTATCATCATTGATTTAAAAGACTGTTTTTTCTCCATTCCATTACACCAGTCAGATAGAAAATTATTTGCTTTTACAGTACCAACTTTAAATAATCAGAGACCTACCAAACGATATCAATGGAAAGTCTTACCACAAGGCATGTTAAACAGTCCAACTATGTGTCAATTTTTTGTGGATTTAGCCTTGCAACCATACAGGGACAGATATCCTCATTTTTTAATCTATCATTACATGGATGATATATTGGTATCTGCACCTGGCCCAAAGGGCACGGTATTAAAAACTCTGCCGTGCCTGACCTCCATTCTAAGTAAAGCAGGTCTCACAATAGCCCCAGAAAAAATACAATCCAAACCACCCTTTTCCTATTTAGGTCACAAGTTACTTGCTTCAGCTGCTGTTCCTTCCCTTCCCCTCCCAACACTTCCCCCAAAACCTACACTTGTGATCTTACAACAGTTCCTAGGAACCTTAAATTGGGCACGTCCTTATTTGGGTTTGACCACAGCTACACTAGCTCCTCTCTTTAATGCTCTTACACAAGGTAAAGCCCCTTCTGATGTTATCATTCTAAATATAGAGCAGTTGCAGGCATTAAAAGACGTTTCTCATTCACTGGCTACTCGATGGGTGGATCAAGCTATAGAGAATTGCCCTTTATCAATTGCTTTACTAAATACTGTTCAGAGACCTACAGCTGTTATAATGCAATCTCATCAAACACAGGTTCTAATTTTAGAATGGCTTCATTTGTCTCACACCCCACGGACCACAATCACCAGTAAAGCCTCTGCATATTCCCAGTTGATCTTTAAAGGTCGACAAAGATGTAAACAACTCATGGGATGTGAGCCTGTTTCAATATTCACTCCTTGCTCACTGACCACGTGGGAAATGCTATGGTGTAATTCAGAAGAACTACAATACGCTTTAGAAGAATGGCCAGGGCAAACTTCTTGCCATTTACCAGCAGACCCACGTTTCACTTTTCTTAAAACTCTCCCTTTTGAATGGCAATCCCCTCTCTCAATATCTCCATTAGTAGATGCACCTACGCTTTATGCAGATGGTGGGAAAGTGTATGGTGCTTGTGCATGGAACCAGGAGGGAGAGTGGAAAACTAAAATTACCCCCCCCGCAACTTTCTGCTCAACAGGCAGAACTTGCTGCATCTCTTATTGCATTTCAACAGTTTCAAAAAGCTCCTTTTAATTTAATAGTTGATTCCTTGTACGTTTCTCAGATTTTGAAAAATATATATCAAGCCTATTTATCTCCTAACATATCTGTTCCTTTGTTAAAATTGATGATTCCTATACAACAATGTATCAACAGTCGTAGGCATCCATTCTTTGTAGCACATATCAGGAGCCACCAACCTCTTCCTGGTATTTTACAGGAGGGAAATAAGATGGCAGACGCTGCAGCAGCAGCTGCATCAGGTAAATCAATTTGTAATCTGACAGCAGCACAAAGCCATGACTATTTTCACCAAAATAAAAAAGCATTACAAAAACAATTTTCTCTAACTCAGGCAGAAGCTGCTGCCATTATTCAACAATGCCCCACATGTAGTAAGCAAGGACATTCCATTCCCATAGGAGTAAATCCTAGAGGATTGAAAGCTTGTGAAATTTGGCAAATGGATGTAACTCAGTATCCACCTTTTGCACCTTGGAAATATTTGCACGTTTCCATCGATACATATTCAGGTTTTATTCTGGCTACTCCTCAAAGGGGAGAAGCTGTAAAACATGTCATCAATCATTCAGTTCGTACCTTTGCCTCGCTGGGACGTCCAAAAGAAATCAAAACAGACAATGGACCTGCCTATACGAGTTCTGCTTTCCAGGACTTCTGTAACAGATGGGATGTAACTCACAAGTTTGGGATTCCCTATAACAGCCAGGGGCAGGCTATTGTGGAACGAGCTCACTTATCTCTGAAATGTGCTCTTGATTGCTATTCGTTGCGGGAAAAACCTCCCAACCTCCCAGCATTGCAAAATTCTCTTAACATTTGTCTTTACACTTTAAATTTTCTTAATCTGACTGGCATTCCTCCTACTTCTGCTGCCTCACGTCATTTTTCCTCCCCTTCACCCCCTCCTAACAGACCTCTGGTACATTATCGCAGATTGCCAGATCCCACCTGGCAGGGTCCTGCTGAGCTTCTCACCTGGAGACGAGGCTACGCTGCGATTTTACTACCAGACAAAACCACTTGCTGGGTCCCTGGTCGGGCGGTAAGACCCTATCATGGAAATTCCTCTGCTACATCTGCATCTTAAACTCTTCCTGATATTCTTGCCTATATCCTCTTTGCAATTTCTACCTTATTCATATCCTACTTATACCTTTGTTCAACATGGTCATTGGACCACATTAGAATTTCGCTTTATTAATTATGATAATGACTGTCCTATTGTCTGTTGGCATAATAATCTTCCCTTAAATCTATCTCCTTACATTTACACATACTTCAACAAAACCTATGCTTCCTGTCAAAAGATTATGCATATTAAAGCCACTTCATTTACAGAAGGCTATTATACTTGTTCTATGAGGGTACGTCATGAAAATGCTACCCATAACTTTCACTCTGTCACTTCTGTTTTGTTTACAGAACACTCTATTACTCACTCTTTTGTTCCTTCCTTACTCCTCCTATGGAAAAGAACCTTAAAATCTTTTCCTCTATTCAAGCTAGATATAGGGGGACCTAAATGTCCTTCTCTTGTATTATGGATTCCTCCAACCCAATTAACATCCTTGATGAATGACCAAATTAATCTTCATTGTCATTATTGTAATTATTATCCTTTTTCTACTAATTGCATTCCCTTCTCATCTCTTAAATGTTCTACAACTAACTTATCCATAGTCCTCTCTCCTGCTTGTAATGCTTTTATATACCCAAACTCTGATCCTGTCAACAAACAACGCTTCAAAAGAACTGTCCATGACGATCCACAGAAGCCTCATAGAAAATATAATATTACTTGGACTATAAAAGATTTTCAGGGCATTCCTTTAAGCTCTACAACCAATTCTTCTCGCATAGAAGACTTCTACCCACCACTTCAATTTGATTTGGCAGAAATGCTTGTAGGCTCCACCGCCTACAACTCACCTTCTCATCCAACTGAGCCTAGTCATAGAGTGGTAAATAAATATAGGTTTTATGTATGCCCAGGACAGCCCGTTTCCAACACTCAGACCCCTGCCCAACGACTTCTTGACTGTGGGGGGTCATCTGATTACTTTTGCAAAGCCTGGTCATGTGTTTCAACTGGACATATTTATTGGGATCCAGGCACTAAAGGTGATCTCATTACTGTCACTCGCACCACATGGGACATTCCATGCAGTGATAAAAAATTACCCAAATGCAACCCGGTAACCATAAGGTTCACGGACCAAGGCAAGAAAAGTACTCTATGGGACACTGGCTTGAAATGGGGTGCCCGCCTAAAAGGAGTCTGGCCAGA
>BLBF01010502.1:0-15001 GCA_015471245.1 Laticauda colubrina | reverse complement strand
TATCTATCTATCTATCTATCTATCTATCTATCTATCTATCTATCTATCTATCTATCTATCTATCTATCTATCTATCTCAGAATCATAGAATCCCAGGGGCTGGATGGGACCTTGGAGGTCTTCTAGTCAAACCCCGTGCTTAGGCAGGAAAGCCTATACTATTTCAGATAAATGGCACTCCAATCTCTTCTTTAAAAACCTCCAGGGATGGAGCGCCCACAACCTCTGGAGACAAGCAGTTCCACTGGTTAATTGTTCTAATTAAGGAGAGCATTTTCTCTGAGCATTTTTCCCTACCAAGCATCTTCTTCATGTCATCCCTGTTTCATTTCCCCTTCCAAAGTGGGGTACAACAGTTGGTAAATTGGGATGCTCTGTAGGGTGCAACATTTTGGGTTGTTTTTTTTACAATTCATGCAATGATCTCCAAATTTTGGCCATTTTCAAATTATGGACTGAGGGGTTCATGGTGCTCTCTGAGCTTGGTTGTTTTCTTGAAGACATTTCATGACCCAACATTTCATGACCCAAGGGAACAACATCAGTGCTGGAAGACAGTGGGGCTTGCAGACAGGAAGAAAGAAGAGGATGGGGAGGAGGACTGTGGGGTCCTTGGTACTCTCTGAGGTTGGGGAATTCTGGGAGTCGAAGTCCACCAGTCTTAAAAGTGGCCATGTTTGGAGAGCCCTGGACTCATGAGTGGTTTAATGTGACCTCTCAAATTTCAGGCAGCGTGGACAAGCTCGGGAGGCCCGTGGTTGAAATCCCCCAAAATGGAAGAGGCTGGCAGGACCCTGGGATCTCCGCCAAAGAGGTGGCACGGCTTCTACTCTGCCTTTGCTCCATGGCCAGGTAAGCCATTTGAAAGGAAAGGAGGCCAAGACGATGGGAGGAAGTCAAGACAGGTGAGATCCCCTCCCTGGCCTCCATACAGGTGAGAGGGCTGCCCCATTTGCAGCCTGTTTGCCCCTCCCGATGCCTGTTCCCAGGAAACGAGAGAAGGCGACTTCGATTTTGAAGGAAGCACCTTCATTCTGCCATCCCTCCAGATGTCCTGGCAGGGCATGAGATGGCCCAAATGCTCACCGCCAGGCACTCTCCACCACTGAAGTGGAGCTGAGTCTTCAGATGAGCAGGGAACAAGGCTGCTTCCCTTTATGGAATGGGACAACTCACCACAACCAACTCACTGTGGGACAAGTTAACAATCCAATTTAATTATTATCTCTCTCTATAAAAGCAAAATACCCCTCATGCATCATCACAAAATCTCCAGAACCGTCAAGCCTACAAACTTGAAATTTGGCCCGTATGTCCCTCTTGGCTTCTAGGGGCTCATTAAGAAAGGATTTTTCCAAATGACCATCAGAGCATTTAGAGTATTTGCTATGTTATTATTATTAACACACTCTAGTGCTAAGGAGTTCTACTCCCCACCTGAAAAAAAAACCTGTTCCAAATGCAAAACACAAGCAGAAGAGTTTCAGTTTCCATTTCACAGCACCAAGCAGCTTTCGTCCAGAACAGTTGAGCTAAGCCACATCAAGGCTCCTTGCTGTCTCCTTCTTGCTCACATAGCAAATACTGCTTCAGTTTCCAAACAGCCCTCAATTCTCTCACACACTGACAAGACGCTAGCCGGATGAATACCCATGGATGCTGGTAGGCAGAGGCAGAATTCCCCCCCCCCTTTATTTTCCTCCCTAAAAACTAAGACCGACCACATAGTTTGGTAGCAAAGCACAGGTATCAAGCTTGTTTTAAATAAATACAAATAATATTTTATTTTATTTTTGTCATTTACATTTCATTGGGTCCTTGCTTTTGCACCCATTCTTATTGATTCTATTCCACCACATTAGTGTAACTCCTAACCTGCAGTGAGTTGTCCCAATGTGGCCATGGTGGGTTGGCTGTCAAGAGTAGGCTGTGGCGAATTTTCACAGACCATCCCTTTCTCCATGTAGGATCCCCAATTCCTGCTTAGGGAGAAAGGTAGAGGATAGAGGTGGGAAGATAAGAGATAAACCTGGAGGTTTATCTGTGTCCTCAGGGTCACCTGAATAGTGGAAATGGGTGTGGAGACTTCTTGGTGCTGCTGAAAGGATGGTGTTGTAGACTGGAGATAGATATGGTCGTATCCCTCCTCCTCTGTTGAGGGAAGGCAGTTCAATTTGGGCTAGATGTCCTCTTGGGCCCTGCTTCCAAACCAGCACTCCTCTCTGTCCAAAAAGTGGATTTTGCTGTCCTCAGAAGAGTGACCTTTGTCTTCTAAATGCAGAGGGATGGCTGAATCTCGTCCTGATGCATTTGTTCTCCTATGTTGCGTCATGCGTTTGTGAAGTGGCTGTTTTGTTTCTCCAGTGTACACATCTGCACAGGGCTCACTGCATTGTACTGCCTATACCATGTTGCTTGGTTTGCGTCTGGGTGTTTTATTCGTGGGGTACACCGTACGATGCAGTGAGATAGATCTGAAGAAGGCTGGGATGACCCGTAGTCTCTCAAAATAACCCAAAACATGCATTAATGTCCAGTAAGGCCTTCAACTTAACTTCACTGTTTTATTAGGCACAGTTTAAAGTCACAAAAGTAAATAATGAGGCAAAAAGAAAACCAAAACAAACCGCATTGACGAGAGTTCTGAAGCAAACCAAGATAACTAATCATAAACTCCAGGAAAATAACCGAGGAGAGTCCATGGGAAGAACACCGGCAAAGATAAACCTCTTTCAAAGTAAACACTAAACCTTGACTCCAGCAATTCTAACTGCGCAGTTGCAAACTTATATACATAGCTCCCAGCTGCAAGCCACGAGGAGGATCATGGGAATCTCCTCCTGAGTAGATCTCACTTTTCCCTGATCCTCTCCTCCCTGCGTGACCTAGGATGGATCCTCCTCTGATTGCTCAGCCGGCCTCTGCCCTTCTCCAGCCTCCTCCACCACCTCTGGAGTCACACTCCCACTCCCTGTTGGCTGTTCCTCCTTTTCCTCAGAGTCAGTCTCCACCAGGGGCGTGACAAAGGCTCCATACATACATTGGCACCACTCAGGTGACTCTCAGGACATAAGGAAACCTCCAAGCGGCCTCGACGACCCTCTAAAAGGATGCAAATGACCAGCTGTTTGCAAGGAGTAGAAATCCTTCCATTCCCCACCAACCAGTCAGCGCTGAAGAAGTTTCTTGGATGAGAAGGGAAACATCTTCAAAGAAAAAACCAGAAAGTCCAGTTGCCTCCTGAAAAAACACCCTTGGGACAATTGTGACCTGGATGGCTGAGAATCTCCATCGACGTGTCCCCAAGTTCTAAATTCCTCCAACTCCCCTTGCTGCCTCCTCCAGAAATTCTCTTCCAATTCCTCAGCCTCTTAATTCACTTCATGCACAGCAGGGGGCAGCACCAGCTCAATTTTGCCTAGCTTTAAAAACAAAAACTTGTTCCTGGTCTGTAAAAGGATGGGAGACCACTCGGAAATCTTAACGGTTGTTGGTTAGAGCGGGAAGACAGGAAACCGTCCTAGAAGACCCCGAAGGGACCACCACCAAGGAAATTCAACAGAGATAGAAAGTCTTCTCCATCCTCCAGGTCCTGGTTGTCCCAAAGGGGATTTTTTTTTTCAGGAGGCAACTGGACTTTCTTGTTTCTTCTTTTGAAGACGTTTCACTTCTCATCCAAGAAGCTTCTTCAGCTCTGACTGGAGGGTGGGGAAGGGAAAGATTTATACCCCTTGCAGACAACTCTGCATCTTGTCTATGGAGATTCCCCATCACCCAGGTCACAATTGTTCCAAAGGTGCTTTCCCAAAAGACAGCTGGCTTTACTTGATTTTTCCCCCCTTGAAAACGCTTCTCACCCAAGAAGCCTCTTCAGCTCTGAGTGAATGGTGGAAGATGAAAGGATTGATATTCCTTGCAGACAGCAGCTGGTCATTTGCATCCTTTTTGAGGGTCCTTGAGGCCGCTTGGAGGTTTGTCTGTGTCCTCAAGATCACTTGAGTGGCGCTAATGGTTCCTGTAGTCTGCATTTTTTTCCCTCTGGAAATCCATTCCGAGCCCCCACACCTTCTAAAGGGTGTTTATCCCAAATTGCATGTCTAAAAATCTATGGAGCTTTTCAGCCCTCCAGGTCATTGGTGCTTTTTCAAGAGGCAACTGAACTTTCTTGGTTTTCTTTGAAGACGTTTCCCTTCTCATCCAAGAAGCTTCTTCAGCTCTGACCGGACAGTTGGAACCTGGGTGATGCAAATGGGCGTGGAATCTTCTTGGCTGTAGGACAGAGGGAAGAAAAAACATCTTGCAGCCAAGAAAACTCCACACCCATTTGCACCACTCAGGTGACCCTGAGGACACAGAAAAACCTCCAAGTGGCCTCAATGACCCTCTAAAAGGATGCAAATGACCAGCTGTCTGCAAGGAGCATAAATCCTTCCGTTCCCCACCATCCCGTCAGAGCTGAAGAAGCTCCTTGGATGGGAAGTGAAACCTCTTCAAAAGAAGAAACAAGAAACTTGGAAAAAAAGCACCTTTGGGTCAACAGAGATAGCCATGAAGTCCACCTCCACTCAAGAGTCTACATCACTTTGTTTTATTCCACCATGCAGGAAGCGTTCACACGGCCAGGCGGTGGTAATCCTCGTTGATGCCAGAAAGGAAGCTCCCCCTCTGATGCTCCCTGCAGCCCTGGGATCTCTCCAGGTAATTATGGGTGGCCAGGATCCCTAATGGAGATCCTCATTGCTTATGTCCAGGTTGTGAGGATTCTAGCAATCGCTCTAATGAAATCATGATTCTCGAGCCAAACTTCAAAAAACTTCAAAGGATCCATTAGAGGCAACCTACTGGCCCTGCCCTGCTTGAAGCCAACTCTGGCCTACGTCATTTACAGTCCCCTGGGACCCTGTTTTCCCCCCCTCCCCCCTGGGTGTCCCCTAAACGAGGTTCTCCACCTTCATTGATCACCTTCACGGGCTGGGTGTCATCAATCACAGTCTAAATGAACGAACAATCAAAGCCGAAACCAAAACCAGGTTTAGTGTAAAATGCAACTCCTTCAAAAAAGCAAGAAGCAGCCCAAACGTTCTCTCGCCTCGCCTCCCTGCCCACCTTCTATGTGTCCCCTAGGTGATAATACGTTGGGCAATTTCTAAGAAGAGACTGGACAGTCACTTGTCTGAGACGGTGTAGGTTGTGCTGCTTGAGCAGAGGGCTGGACTAGAAGACCTCCAAGGTCCCTTCCAGCATCTAATCTAGTCCGCTCTATGGTACAGGGTCTCCTGTCTAACCAGGGGGTTGGACTAGAAGACCTCCAAGGTCCCCTCCAACTCTTCTATTCTATTCTATTCTATTCTATTCTATTCTATTCTATTCTATTCTATTCCATTCCATTCCATTCCATTCCATTCCATTCCATTCCATTCCACTCTGTTCTGTAATTCTATTCTATACTCTATATACTACTGTCTATTCTGTTCTATTTCTATTCTATTCTATTCTATTCTATTCTGTAATTTATTCTGTTCTATACTCTGTATTCTACATTATATTCTATTCCATTCTCCTCTGTAATTCTATTCTATTCTGTTCTAGTTCTAGTTGTAGTTTTAGTTCTAGTTCTAGTTTCATTCCATTCTATTCCTATTCCTATTCCTATTCCTATTTCTGTATTTCATTTCATTTCATTTCAGTTCTCTCTTCTCTTCTCTTCTCTTCTCTTCTCTTCTCTTCTCTTCTCTTCTCTTCTCTTCTCTTCTCTTCTCTTCTCTTCTCCCATTCCATTCTGTAATTCTATTCTATTCTCTATATTTTACCTGCCATTCTATTCTATTCTAATTTGAGGAGGGGGGGAGAAGAGGAGCTTCAGATTGGGAGGTGCAAAAGGCACACACACACACGCACACACACAGTCACAGCAAGCAGAGGAAGCCACGGGAAGTCACTGGTGTCTCCACTTCCTTGCAGAAAACCTTTCCTGGAGCCATCCAGGTTCTCCTGCTGGTGGCAGAGAAAGAGGCCACCTCTCAGGTGGAGAAGTTCCTCGGCTTACAGGTAAGCTCTGACCATCCATTTCTCCTCCTGAACCTGGGTCTTGTCGTGATGTTGTGCTTCCCCAATGTCCTCCATCCCAAAACAACAGCAGGACTGTAGGCTGTGTGCAGGGGGGATTATGAGGATTAACCCGGATTTTCCTCTTTGTGCAAGGCCATGGGTGGGATTCACCGGTTCAGATCGGTTCACGCAAACCGGTTGTTCAGGTGATCATTTGGCCCCGTCCACCTGCCCCAGCCCTAGTCTGCCCTATATTGCTGTGTTTTGCAGCTCAACTGGTTGCGCCAATCGGCTGTTGCACTCACTGGGGCTGCAGTAGAACAGGGCTCTCCAACCTTGGCTACTTGTGGATTTCAACTCCCAGAATTCCCCAGCCAGCAACGCTGCTTTAGACTTCCTGTTGCTATGGCTGGCTGAAGAATCCTGGGAGTTGAAGTCCATAAGTCTTAAAATGGCCAAGGTTGGAGACCCCTGCAGTAGAAGGTAAGTTTTCGAGCTGAAAATGGGCTCCCCGAACCAGTTGTTACCACCGGTTGAATCCCACCACTGATTAATACTGCTTTATAAAGATTTGGAAAGGCCACACCTGGAATACTACATCCAGTTTTGGGCATCCCACTAAAAAAAAAAGTAGTTGTTGGGACTTTTGGAAAAAGTGCAAAGGAAAAAAGCAACTAATACAATTAAGGATCTGGAGACAAAAATATATGAATGAACTATTGCCGATGGAGTATGTCTAGTTTGATGAAAAGAAGGACGAGGAGTGACATGATAGCAGGGTTCCAATATTTGAAGGGCTGCCCCAGAGAGGAAGGGATCAAGGTATTCTCCAAAGCACCTGAAAGGTACGACAAGTAGCAGCAGATGGAAACTAATCAAGGAGAGAAGCAGTCTGGAGCTAAGGAGAAATTATCTGACAGTTAGAACAATTAATCAGTGGAACTACTTTCCACCAGAAGTTGTAGGTATTCAGACACCGGAGGTTTTTAGGAAAAGATTGTACAGCCATTTGTCTGAAATGGTATCGGCAGGGTCTCCTGCTTGTGCCGGGGGTTGGACTAGAAGACCCCCAAGGTCCCTTCTAACTGTATTCTGACAAACAATGATGTGCCCCGCTCCAGGCATGCATGTGCATCTCCTGGGCATTTCCCATGCATGCATCATCCCCATGCATGCATGGCAGAGAGGAACTGGGGCGACGGCTCATGTGGCCAGTGGAGGACTTACAGCCCTAAGTGATCCATGACTTATGACCAGTTGCTAAGCAACCTTTTGAAGTTACGACCTATCTGAAAAAGGGGACTTGCCTAGACCCAAAATTCTGAAGGTTGGTCTACCCCACACAGTCATGTGAACACACACTCTGCACTGCTTGTTAAATGTTACCTATTAATTAAATTTTATCAAATTTACAGAACACCTTTACAGCCATTTGCAGTGGCCTGTAGTCACATGACTGCATTTGATGAGATTTTTGTCAAAAACCGTCACGTTCTCCTGGTTTTTTTGGCCAAACTGCACCAGAATGAAAAAATGGCGTTACTTAATGACCACAGTGTCCTCTTTAACAACTATAGAGATCACACTTATGACCACTGCATTCACTTCACAACGACAGCAAAACACATTGTAAAAACCGTGTCGGTCATGTGACCAACTTGTTTTACAGCAGTTGGGATTTATGACCATCCTGGGCAAGCTGAGTTACGGTCATAACTCGAGGACTGCTGTACATTTCTCAGGATGGCAGCCGTTATGGGAAACCAAGTTGTCCAAAATGATGGATGGAATGTATGGTGTGAAGTTCTACCTGAACAAGCAACAATTAAGTCATTTTTCAAAAACTGTGACAGGCTCATTTCTAACCAGATTGCAGGTAATCAAATTATTAGATTAAAGCTGAACTTCAACCCCCCTCTGCCCCCCAGCAGGACCAGGGGTAGCCTTTAACCAGGGGTGGGATTCATTTTTTTAACAACCGGTTCTGTGGGCGTGGCTTAGTTGGTGGCCGTGGCTTGGTGGTCCTGTGACTGGCCGGGCATGGCCAACTCAACATCACTCACATCGAGACACGCATCTCCTCGCCTGGCTTCTCATGACTGTGGGGATGCTGGAACAGTTGTAAGTGTGAAAAATGGTCACAAGTCACTTTTGTCTGTGCCATTGTAACTTTGAATGGTCCCTGCACACAAGCAAAGTACCAGCAAAGGAGGGGAAAAAACTCCAGAGAAGTTCCAGAGACAGGAAGTCTCGTCCTGCCAAGATTGTAATAAAGGTTAAAGGAGAGGCAGTTTCTGTCAGCAACACCAGAATGTTTCCTTCCTGCCTTCCTTACAGGATTAGCCCAGTAATTTCTTCTAACAACCGGTTCTCCGAACTGCTTAGAAGGTTAACAACCGGTTCTACCGGATAGGTGCAAACCTGTAGAATCCCACCCCTGCCTTTAACCAACAGGCTGAAGAGTTAAGCTGCATTCTCTATTTTATTCAATTTTCATTAATGTATAATGGGTCAATTTAATGGACATCTTAACTTGTATTAACAGAGGGATACAATCGAGATCAAGGGAGCCCTTCCCAATCAAATATAATTAAATGTATTACTCTTTCACATTAAAAGGTAGAATTTGGTGCCTTGTTTTTTGGGCATCAGCTAGGTAGCAGCATAAACTCAATGATTCTCAACTTTGGTCCCTTGAAGATTTCTAGAATTCAAGTCCCAGAATTCTCCAGAACAATGTTAGTTATGGGGGCTGGAGGGTTTTTGTTTTGTTTTTTAAATAATTGTGGCTCCACCTATTCTTCAAGGCGGCTGAGGGCAGGATAAGAAGCAACAGATAGAAACTAATCAAGGAGAGAAGCGACCTGGGATTAAGAATGAATTTCCTGACAGTGAGAACAATTAATTGATGGAACAACCTGCCTCCAAAAGTTTTCAAGAAGAGATTGGACATCTTAACTTGCATTAACAGAGGGATACAATCGAGATCAAGGGAGGTACTAATATCACTATATAAAGCCCTAGTAAGGCTCCACCTAGAGTCCTGCATGCGTTTTTGGTCCCCACACTATAAAAAAGATGTTGAGGCTCTGGAAATAGGGCAGAGAAGAGCAACCAGGATGATGAGGGGATGATTGGAGAATAAAACATACGATGAACGGTTGCAGGAACTGGGCCTGGCTAGTCTAGGGAAGAGAAGGATCAGGGGAGAGAATATTTCCAATATTTCAAGGGCTGCCACAAAGAAGAAAGGGTTAATTTATTTCCAAAAACATCAGAAAGCAGACAAGAAACAATGGATGGAAACTAATCAAGGAGAGAACCAACCTGGAATTAAGGAGAAACTTTCTTACAGCGAGGACAATTCACCAGTGGAACGGCTTCCCACCAGAAGTTATGGATGCTCCATCACTGGAGGCTTTTAAGAAGAGATTGGACAAGCCGGGCTTCCGGTTTGAGCTTCGGCGACAGACCAAAATCTGTGACTGTGCGCAGTTTTGATCTGTGCTCGCCGCTGGAGCGCCCGGAGTTGGCTGGTTTTGGGGCTAAGCCACCCCGTAGTGGTGGCGAAGAGGGGGGAGACTGCAGGGTTGAGGAGAGCCACATCTCTCCTCCCCAGCTGGCCATTACTCCCTTTCCCAAAGGCAGTTGCAGCGGTAGTCAGAAATGGCCACCACAAAGAAGAACTTGACCGGAAAAGAATATGCAGGGGGAAGATAAGAGGAGAAAGTTTTGGTTGACCAGGTCAAACAGCAAAAGCAATAAAGAAGGTACCCTGGAATCAAAACTATTAAAAATTGTTCCCTAAGAAGAAGAGACTGGACAAGCCATTTGTCTGAAATGGTATAGACTAGAGCAGGGGTCGCCAACCTTTTGGACCTCAGGGACCACCAAAGTCATAATTTTAAATCCCAGGGACCACTAACCGGTTCTGTGGGCATGGCCTATTGTGGTTGTGACTTGGTGGTCATATGACTGGCTGGGCATGGCTTGTATGTAAATATTATAAATATTTATATAAATATTGAATTTTTTATATAAAAAAGCAACTTTTATCCAAAATCAGACAAAGCAGGCAGGCAGATTGAATTGCTCACAGAATCATTCAGTGTTCTATCTATCTGCTGTCAGCTAGCTCAGTCTCTCAAATTTGCTTGTGGTGATTCTGCACTGAATTTGCTTGCAAGCAAACCTTCAGTCCTAAGGGAGATTCGGCTGTGCTTAGCTAGAAAGCAAGCAATCCAACCATTTCCTCTTCCTAGCTAATCTAAATATCCCAGCACAGCAGAACAGATGATGGTCGGGAAAAGGAAAAATAGCAATTTAGCAGGCTGTGTTTTTGCACAGCCTGGATTAATTGCTTTGAGGGGTGCTCAAAGCAATTTGAGGTCCCTTTGTGGCCCACCAAAATTTTCTCGCAGCCCACCAGTAGGCCCTGGCCCATCAGTTGGCGATCACTGGACTAGAGAGAGTCCTGCTTGAGCAAGGGGTTGGACGAGAAGACCTTCAAGGTCCCTTTCCTGCTCTGTTATTCTGTTATTAAGAATCCTTGAAAAACACCATATCCTTGAATGGGACAAGCTGGCATGAAAATTCTTTCTTGCAGAAAAATGGGATTTATTCTGTTATTCTCCCTCGGAAGCTGAATTGTGGGAACTGAGTTCCGATCCTGCCTGTCTCTCATTCTTTCCCCAGCCATTAATTCAGGCCAACCCTGTTGGTCTGGAGCAGCCTTAATAGACTTCTGACCCCTGCTGGCTGCGTCAGCCACTTCAACTCACCTCCGGTGCGTGGAGATTAAAATAATAATTCAGCCTTGAAAGGGGTCAGTTCCTTCATTAACACCGCTGGCTTTAATTAATGCAAGGTGAAATTTTAATGGCTTTGATAAACTGCAGCTGCCCAGCATGATTAAAAGATTCTCTCGATCGGGAAGGATTGGGATGGGGGAGCTCCTTCTGGGGTGCCTGATGAATGACAAGTGTGAAAGCGGGTCAGAAGCCCACCCCTCACCTCCCAGCCTGGTTCGGAAGAAGTGGGGCTGAAGCAGCTTGGAAGGTCAAAAACAAAATATGCATTTACTAGAAATCCTCTGACCCCTTACCTTGCTTCTTATAGAGATATTGTGCAAAACCACGAAATTGCTAAACTAAAGCCCATGTCACACTGCACCAATGGATGCAAAGAGGATGTAAAACGGACAAAAAAGCTTGCCATCCGTTGGTTAACACGATGTACTCACTGCCTCCGTTTTGCTTCCTCTCTATCCGTCCAGCATCTGTTTATGGACGTTTCATCCGCTCAGAAAGTTTGAGCTGCCCAAAACTTATGCGCGGAAAATGTATCCAATTCGTCCGTTATGCATCCACTAGGCATCCGTTCTGCATCTGCTACGCATCTGCTACGCATCCGTTCTGCATCCGTTCTGCATCCATTACGCATCTGCTATATCCGCTAGGCATCCGCTGCGCATCCGTGCAACTCGCATCCGCTCGGACGCAGGGAAGAAGCGGAACGGACGCAGAACGGATATAGAACGGATGCAGAATGGATGCAGCACAGAAACAAAGCGTTTAAAACGGAAAAAACGTTCGCAGAGGGGACCTATCTCGGATATTAAGGATGTCTAGAGGATGCCTAGAGGATGCAAAGGGACACCTATACTGCCGATAAAAAGAGGGAGCAACTCACCTGCATCTCACTTTCAGAACAGCAGCCCACCTGTGCAGACCTCTGCAGCCTTCATCTGACTCTTGCTCTTCCACAGCATCCAGTCATGTCCACCGTGGATTGTAACACAGTCCTTTTGGCAGCCACCATCCTTCTGCAACAGTACGAAGCCATCTACAGGCTCTGTGAACTCTACTACGGGAAGAAAAAGAGGCGGCCAAGAAGCGCCTGGGTCCGAAGATGGATCGGGAGAAGAGCAGAGTACGGGCTGTACAACAAGCTGATGGTGGAGCTGAGGAGCGAAGACACTCGGGCGTTCCAGAACTTCATGAGGATGCCTCCAGCCATGTTTGACGAAGTTGTGCAGTGCCTGACACCCAGGTTGACCAAGGCAAACACCAACTTCCGGCCCAGCCTGGAACCTGGGCTCAAGGTGGCACTCACTCTGTGCCACCTGGCCTCAGGGACCACCTACAGGAGCATGCAGTACGGCTGGAGGGTGCCACACAACACCATCAGCATTGTGGTCAGAGAAGTGGTGCAGGCCATCATCGAAGAATACCTGCAGGAGCTCCTCCAGTGCCCCTCCACTGATGAAGGATGGAAGAAAGTTGCAGAGCAGTGGTACCAGAGGTGGAACTTCCCCCACACCGTTGGAGCCATAGATGGGAAGCACGTGGCCTGCAAAGCACCACCCAAGTCAGGCTCCACTTATTTCAACAACAAGGGCTTCTTCAGCATCGTCCTCTTTGCCATGGTCGATGCTGACTACAAGTTCATGTAGTCAGCATCATTCATCGATGCTTCAGGCAGCGGCTCATGTTCAGATGCCCAGGTATACAACGCCAGTGACCTCAAGGAGGGGCTGGAAGGCAACCTCATCATGGGCTTCCCAGATCCAGAACCCCTGCCCAACGACACGCAAGATGTGCCCTACTTCATCGTGGGGGATGACACCTTCTCCCTCAGAACCTACCTCATGAAGCTCTATACTTCAAGACACCTCACCCGTGAAGAGAGGATCTTCAACTACAGGCTGTCCAGGGCAAGGCGGGTGGTGGAGAACGCCTTTGGCATCCTGGCCAACAGGTTCCAGGTACTTCTCACCACCATGCAGCATCGCCCAGAGACCGTCAGGAGGATCGTGGAAGCTTGCTGCATCCTGCACAATCTCATGCGCACCCGCTACCCGGTCTTGCAGAACAGGCTCGTGGACCTCCAACAAAGCAATGGGGACATGGAGCCTGGGGAATGGAGGCAAGGGCAAAACCTGATAGACACTCAGGATGTGCAAGGCCCCAACAGAGCCTCACGTGAAGGGAAGAAGCAGCGCAACCTCCTGAGACAATGGTGCAACTCCCCAGCTGGAGCAGTGGAGTGGCAAGACAGGATGGTAGATGACTAATGGATGCTTCCTTCAGCCTGTCTCATCACACGGATGAGATTGGGCCATGTATGTTGGGTGGGCCTACAATGAACAGGTCGTTTAATAAAGAGTTGTGTTTGTGTTGACATGTGTGGATGATTATTACATTATTATTGATAATAAAGGGCCATAGGTGTGGCACCTGGGAGGGTGGACCATACAGTTCCACTATGCTTGCACTGGAGGTTTATCTATCCCACTGCTATCCTTACTCATCCCACAGCTATTACCCATCCCAAAGGTATCCCTGCCCATCCCACAGCTATTACCCATTCCACAGGTATCCCTGCCCATCCCACTGCTGTCTTAACCCATCCCACAAGCATGCAAAGGCTTAAGCCAATTCTAAAAGTTTCCACCAAGACTTTATTAAAAAAAAGAAATGAAGCAAGTGTGTGAATCAAAGATAAACTTTATTGAACAACAAGCTGTAAAAAAAAATGACCCAAGTCAAGTGTCCAAATAAACTCTACAGGTAGCCAGCTACCCAGTCTCTGGAACTCTTATTGGTCACTCGGAGGTGTGCCCAGTCTCAGGGTGAAGGGTCCAGGTGCTGTGGAGGTTGGTGGTGCTGGAGTGCTGGTCTGTATCGTCATTGGGGTGCCTTGCCCCGAGAGGACAACAGGGGACGGTGTGTTGAGAAAGCTCTCGGACAGCTGGCTCAGACCCGCGATGCTGAGAGGTCCTTCCTCCATGCCATGGGGTGTCAGCCCCAGTACTGATGAGAGATGTACTGAGGCCGGGCTTGGCTGTGGGGTGGAGGAAGGAGTAGTGTAGTGGGGCTGTCTGGTCTGCAGCTGGGTGAGGACTGGCGTGGGTGGCATCGCTGTCGTCGGTGGCATCATTGTCGTGGGTGGCATCGGTGGCATCGGTGGCATCACTGGAACCGGTGGCAACGGTGTTGCCTGATGACTCTGTGCCTGGGCTGGGAAGGGCTGCTGCCTGTGCTGCTGGACCTCCTGGTAGCCGTAGCCCTGGTAGGTGAGGGGCTGTGGGAAGCCTTGGTATGGGAGGGACATCACTTGGGGTGGAGGAGCAGACCTGGACTGGATGGGAGCAGGTTCCTCTGGATCGGGAGGGTTGTGAAGCAGCTCGGTGATCCGGTCCTTCACCACCTGGTACTGGGGTTCCTCCATGTTCTTGAGGGTCTGGTTGACATAGGTGAGGAAGGGCTTGCGGTTGGAGGATGAGGAGTCGGTGCTGACCAGCTGAGAGAGGAGATCTATACTGGTGCGGATGGTGTCCCTGATCTCCAGCAGGACAGTGTGGCTCTGCCCCTCCTGTTGTCTGGCTCTCTGCCTTTCTGTGGAGGCGGAGCTGGGGGTGGTGGATTCAGCTATGACTGTGGTGGACTCGATGTCTCCTCTCTCCCACCGCACCAGGGAGTCCTCCACGCGCTCCACCACAGTGACAACAGCTGTCCGCGGGTTCTCCGCTGTGGCACGCTCCACAGAAACCTGCCTGGAGACAGGGACTGACTCTCGGCCGGAAGAGGACTGGCTCTCAGCAGGCTGCCGGAGAGAGAGGGTAGACAGAGGGGCTCCTGGTGCTCCTTGGTGGTGGATTTCACCCCCCAGGAAGCTGCACCTGGCCATGACGTAGGTCTCTCTATCTGTCAGCTTTACTGTGGCCTGGCCAGATTTCTTCAGGTGCAGCTTCCCGTACCAGGTGTGCATATGTTTCCACCAGCCGAGGAGCACCTCCGAAGTGTAACCCATACTCTCCACCCTCTCTCTCCAAGCAGCCTGCTTCCGCTTGGTGTCCCTGTACAGCCTCCGCTTGGTGTCCCTGTACAGCCGGTGTTCCTTCTGCCACAGATAGTCATTCTCTCTCAGCCACTCCAGCACCTCATCCTTG
>BLBF01010495.1:0-12751 GCA_015471245.1 Laticauda colubrina | reverse complement strand
AGAATGTTGGAATTCAGACAACAGCAATGGTATCTGAAAGAGCAACAGGTTCTAAAATTTGAGGGAAAGAAGGAAAAAAAAGATTAATAGAGCAACAACAGAAAGGTGGATCCCTGAAGGGCAGAGGAGATATTGAAACAGGATTGAAGAGAAGACATTAAAAATCCACAACATTAACCACACATACATCCATGGCATCAGCCATAAATCAAAGCAACCACTTGATTGGCTCCATCTCCATTAGTGGTGCCCCAGGCATATTGACAAAATGACATCTTCAGGGCCTTTCGGAAAAGAAAGGGAGAGATCAATTGTAGTACCTCAAGGGAAATAATGTTCTATAGATAAGGGGCCATCACCAAGAAGGCCCTTTGATGCGGTTCCACCAGATGTACATCCTTAATAGATGAGGCCTGTCTTCCAGTCCTTTTCAGAATGTTCTTTCATACTAGAGACAAACATTACTATAAGTTTATAACTTTCTTTTCATCTGCATCATCATTATAATTAAGAAGGGAATAGGAAACTGCTCTCTGTTAAGTTGAACAACTTATCTTACAGAGCTGTGGTGGTGCAGTGGTTAGAATGCAGTACTGCAGATTAATTCTGCCAACTGCCAGCAGTTTGATTCTAACTGGCTCAAGGTTAACTCAGTCTTCCATTCTTTTGAGGTTGGTAAAATGAGGACCCAAATTGTTGGGGGCAATATTCTGGTTTTGTAAACCACTTAGAGAGGGCTATAAAGCATTATGAAGCAGTATATAAGTCTAAGTGATATTTCTATTATCCCTTAACTGAGCAAAGGAGTGACCAGAATGACCATTTACAATCCACACTTTTTGAACTTTTGAAAATAATGCCTGAACAGAATATACAACTACATCTATTAACATTGTGCCTTGAGCATCTCTCCTTAAAAGCTTGGTTGGCAGATAAACATTCCACAGATATTTTAGCTGCCATTCCTAAAACTAAACTAAAAACAACCATTATCTCACCATCTATGCACAGAGTCAATTTTCTGTCTTCTGCTTCTGGGATTACTTTCAACTCTTTTTGAAAGGGGAACTTGCACTGTCATCTTTCACCATGTATTCCGCCAAAAGGGAGGAACAAAGGGTTTGCAATGATATAGAAAATAAGCCGAGTTTTATTCTAGAGGATTTAATATTTGATTACTTGCTTGCTTGATGGTTTATTTACTACCAAAAAGACTTTATAAAACCTTGCTTGGATTCTCACTTTCTTCTCTGCTTTATTTTTTCTTGCTGGTTAATTTTTTTATTCTTGCTTTTGAAATTGAATTTAATTTTTTCTTAAAATGAAAATTTGCTCGGGGATAAGACAAGGGGGAGAGAAAAACTGACCAGAACTTGAAGAATGCCATACGTAATATGCATATGATCTTGAATAAATTTAGGGCATGTTGTAGAGAACACATGACTTGCTGAAAATGTAACTTCATTAACTATTTTGCTATAGGTTAATGCTGCTTTAAGACAAACATAATGCAAATTTGGCATTCTTCTGCACATCAACATGCCATTTAAAAAAAAAATGTTAATGTTATTGAGAAGCATACCTTGCAATTTTCCCAAGCTTCCCCCCCCCCCCAAAAAAAAACCCAAATATTTGTTTTTCTGCCTTATTTTCTAGGTATATACCATGTTCTTTTGAATTTCTCTTGGGAGAATTTTGGAATATGGGAAGTCATGGAGGGTTCAGAGACTTTTGTACAAAGGAAAACAGGATGTTCACACATTCTTTGTACACCCTGCATAGAAATAACTACAAAAACATCACATTCTACCCATGAGAATGTCTCAAATTTCCATACCCTTTGAAAGCATTTAAAAAGCAAATTCTTTTTGATCAAATAATTCTGCAACAACAACAAAAAATCAGGAGAATTTTGCTGCATAGATAGATGGAATATTAAAACTCTGCAGTATCATCCACGCAAGGATCTCTAAACTTAGTAACTGTAAGATTTGTGGACTTGATGTGGAGAAGAATGAAATTTTGACTTTGGAATTTACCAATTAGATTAATAGATCTTTATAGAAATGGCTTGCTTATACTATCAGGAAACAGCAAAAAAGTTGTGATTTGATGTTAATGCCTTATTTTACTTTAACAGAGAGAGTCAGAAGTCAATACTTCTTTCTTTCTTGTCTTTCCTCACTTGTCCTTCCCCTTTCCCTCTCCACTGCTTTCCTATTTACTTTGTATCTTGTATTTTATAGTACTTTACAACTCAATTTTAAAAAATGTTAACAAAGATTTCTGGACTTCAATTCCAAGAATTCCCCAGCCAGGATGGTTTGAGGTGTGTGTGTGTGTGTGTGTGTGTGTGTGTGTGTGTGTGTGTGTGTGTTCAGCAATAGCAATAGGCACTTATATACCACTTCACAGTGCTTTACAGTCCTTTCTAAGCGGTTTACACCCCCAACAATCTGGGTCCTCATTTTATCCACTTCAGAAGGACGGAAGGATGAGTCAACCTTGAGCCTGGTGAGATTTGAACTGCCAAATTGCAGGCAGCCGGCAGTCAGCAGAAGTAGTACTGCATTCTAACCACTGTGCCACTGTGGTATACACACACACACACACAATGTTTTATAAACATCAAATTCATGTACATAAATAAAGTTCATGGATATAAAACTGTGCATAGGAAGGAAAACGTAAATAGAGCAAAAACAATGAGTTCTTAGTACTTCCTGAGCTTGGTTGTTTTCTTGCAGACATTTCATTACCCAAACTAGGTAACATCATCAGATTTAAAAATATTACAAACATTCTCCTTTATGAAAGCAAAAATGTTCTACTGCTCTTTTTCAACTGTTAGAAATCAGGGTCACTTCTGAAAATGAAATGGTTGAGGTGTTTCTCCAGACAGTTAACCTGTAGAATTTGCTTCTGCCAGACTGGTCAGCATGCCAGAGGACTTGACAAATTCATGGTAGCTCCAGGCTATCAAAGGCTCTTAGTGTTGATAGCTAATTATTAAGTTCTAAATCACAGGCAACATATCTAAAGTCCATGTCACACTGAACCAATGGATGCAAAGAGGATGTAAAACGGACAAAAAACCTTGCCATCCGTGATGTATCCGTTCTGTACTCACTGCCTCCATTTGGCTTCCTCTCTATCCGTCCAGCATCCGTTTATGGACGTTTCATCCGCTCCAAAAGTTTTGGGCTGCCTAAAACTTTTGCGCGGAAAATGTATCCAGTTCGTCCATTCTGCATCCGCTACACATCCGCTACACATCTCTTACGCATCCATTACGCATCCGCTATATCCGCTAGGTGTCCGCTACACATCCGCCAACTCCATCCACCCGGACATAGGGAGGAAGCGGAACGGACGCAGAACGGATGCAGAACGGATGCCTAGCGGATGCAGAATGGAAACAAAGCATTTAAAATGGAAAAAACGTTCGCAGAGGGGACCTATCTCAGATATTAAGGATGTATAGAGGATGCCTACAGGATGCCTAGAGGATGCCTAGCGGAAAACATATACTGCCTATAAAAAGGGGGAGCAACTCGCCTGCATCGCACTTTCAGAACAGCAGCCCAGCAGTGCAGACCTCTGCAGCCTTCATCTGCCTCTTCCTCTTCCACAGCATCCAGTCATGTCCACCGTGGATTGTAACAAAGTCCTTTCGGCAGCCACCATCGTTCTGCAACAGTGCGAAGCCATCTGCAGGCTCTGTGAACTCTATTGCGAGAAGAAAAGGAGCCACCCAAAAAGAGCCTGGGTCCGAAGATGGTTCGCCAGAAGAGCAGAGGACAGACTGTACGACAAGCTGATGGTGGAGCTCAGGAGCGAAGACACTCGGGCATTCCAGAACTTCATGAGGATGCCTCCAGCCATGTTTGACGAAGTTGTGCAGTGGCTGACACCCAGGTTGACCAAGGCAAACACGAGCTTCCAGCCCAGCCTGGAACCTGGGCTCAAGGTGGCACTCACTGTGCGCCACCTGGCCTCAGGGACCTCCTACAGGAGCATGCAGTATGGCTGGAGGGTGCCATCCAACACCATCAACATTGTGGTCAGAGAAGTGGTGCAGGCCATCATCGAAGAATACAAGGAGGAGCTCCTCCAGTACCCCTCCACTGAAGAAGGATGGAAGAAAGTAGCAGAGCAGTGGTATCAGAAGTGGAACATACCACACACCATTGGAGCCATAGATGGGAAGCACGTGGTCTGCAAAGCTCCAGCCAAGTCGGGGTCCACTTATTTCAACTCCAAGGGCTTCTTCAGCATCATCCTCTTCGCCGTGGTCGATGCTGACTACAAGTTCATGTACATCGATGCTTCAGGCAATGGCTCATGTTTAGATGCCCAGGTATACAATGCCAGTCACCTTAAGGAGGGGCTGGAATGCAACCTCATGGTGGGCTTCCCAGATCCAAAACCCCTGCCCAACAACACACAAGATGTGCCCTACTTCATCATGGGGGATGACGACTTCTTCCTCACAACCTAACTCATGAAGCCCTAAACCTCCAGACTCCTCACCCGTGAAGAGAGGATCTTCAACTACAGGCTGTCCAGGGCAAGACGGGTGGTGGAGAACGCCTTTGGCATCCTGACCAACAGGTTCCAGGTACTTCTCACCACCATACAGCATTGCCCAGAGACCGTTAGGAAGATCATGGAAGTTTGCTGCATCCTGCACAATCTCATGCGCACCCGCTACCCAGTCTTGCAGAACAGGCTCGTGGACCTCCAACAAGGCAATGGGGACATGGAGCCTGGGGAATGGAGGCAAGGGCGAAACCTGATCGACACTGAGGAGGTGCAAGGCCCCAACAGAGCCTCACATGAAGCAAAGAAGCAGCGCAACCTCCTGAGACAATGGTGCAACTCCCCAACTGGAGCAGTAGAGTGGCAAGACAGGATGATAAATGCTTAATGGATGCTTCCTTCAGCCTGTCTCATCACACGGATGAGATTGGGCCATGTATGTTTGGTTGGCCTACAATGAACAGGGCGTTTAATAAAGAGTTGTGTTTATGTTGACATGTGTGGATAATTATTACATTATTATTGATAATAAAGGGCCATAGGTGTGGCACCTGGGAGGCTGGACCATACAGTCCCACTATGCTTGCACTGGAGGCTTATCTATCCCACTGCTATACCTACCCATCCCACTGCTATATTAACCCATCCCACAAGCATGCAAAGGCTTAAACCATTTCTAAAAGTTTCCAGCAAGACTTTATTAAAAAAAAGAAATGAAGCAAGTGTGTGAATCAAAAATAGACTTTATTAACAACAAGCTATAAAACAAAAATGAGTCTCTGGCACTCCTCTTGGTCGCTCAATCTCAGGGGTGAAGGGTGCAGGTGCTGTGGAGGTGGCTAGTGCTGGAGTGCTTGTCATCAGCTCCTCCAGAAGCAGAAGCAGCAGAAGCCCCAGCCCCAGAAGAGCGAGCCTATGCTGCAGAAGCCCCAGAAGAACCAGAGTGAGGACCAGGGGGCGGGATGGTAGCCCTGTCCCTCTTGCCAGGGCTGGCAGCAGATGGCTGAGGCTTGCTGTCCTTCCGCATGGTTGTGGATTTGCTGGCTGGCAGGGAGGCTGGCAGGAACCAAGGCAGGCAGCAAGGCTGGCACCAAGGCAGGCAGGAAGGCTGGCAGGGAGGCAGGCACCAAGGCTGTCAGGAAGGCTGTCAGGCAGGCAGGCACCAAGGCTGTCAGGCAGGCTGGCAGGCAGGCAGGCACCAAGACTGGCAGGCAGACATGAACCAAGGTTGGCAGGAAGGCTGGCAGGCAGACATGAACCAAGGCTGGCAGGAAGGCAGGCAGCAAAGCTGGCAGGCAGACCGGCTGGCAGGGAGGCTGGCAGGGAGGCTGGCAGCAAGGCTGGTAGCAAAGCTGGCAGCAAGGCTGGCAGGCAGACATGCAGGCAGGGCAGGCAAGGCAGTTGATGTGTCCGGCAACAGGTCTTTCCTCTGAATGGAGACCTGCTTCCGAGCTGCTTCCGTTATATCCACGGGGCTGACACAATGCATCCTCCCCGCATGCGCAGTGAATGCCAGGCATCCATTAGGCTTCCGCTGTGCATCCGCTAGGCTTCCGCTCTGCATCCGCTGTATCCGTTCCGCATCCGCTTCGCTGAGGCCCCCCGGAAGCCCTGCGGATGTGCCACCCACTCCCATCTGCTCCCATCCGCTTCCATCCGCTGGGCTTCCGTTCCGCAGCCACTTTGCATTCGCCCTGCGTCCTCCCTGCGTCCGTGTTATCCGCTTCGGTTATGCAAACTTTTGCCCCTTGTGAGAGCGAATAACAACGGATGGAACATTTTACTCGTCCGCTGTGTCCTTTTTGCATCCGTTGGCCAGTGTGACATGGGCTTAAATTGTCAGATGCGGGAGGAAGGCGGAGCTACGTCTCGGTGTTACAGCTGCGATCTCGGGGCTCTGAGATCTCAGCTGATATTTTTGCCTCTGGTCGGTTCTAACGGACCTAAACCGTCCCGTAGAGACGGGGATTGTGAAGGGCACAGTCCCAGGATCCCAGAGATATCGCAAAATCTCTGGTTTGATCCGGGAGAAGCCCTTTTGCTGGAAGTGGAAAGGCAGCCTCCAAAGCTGCTGAAGTCGGGACAACTCCGGAAAGAAAGGGATTTAAATGAGCGTGTATCGGTTGGGTGAGAAATTCTTTTGCATTATAAATTGATTAAGACTTGAAAGGACATCCTGAACAAAGAAGAAATCTGTGACTTTATTTTGTTTGACTGAACCTTGGTTGAGCGGCGTTTAAGTGATGTCAAATTGAGACTTGGATTTTGTTCTTATTTTCTTTGAGGACTTTAATGTGACTTTGTAGGTAACCGGATTGAATTTTCTCTTATATATATTTTTATTTTTCACTTTATTTTTATTTTTTATCTTCTTAACTTTCTTTTTAGGATAGAGGCTCCCTTTGGCTAGCTTTTTTTTTTCTTTTGTTTGAGTTCTTTATAAATATTTTTTCTTTTGGCTGGGGGGGGAAAGAGTATTAAGAGATGCTGCAACACTGCCAACTAGAGGCTTGAAAATATTTTATTTGAATTGGGGAGAAAAGCACTTCTTTTCAAGGACATTTTAATGTGATAAGATAGAGGGAGAATACAGTAAAATATTATTACAGGTGCTCTCTTGGACTCTTATCAGTATTTCAACATTTGAGGCTTGGCTTTGAAGTTGCTGGAGAAGACAGTCATAATAAGAGCCTTGGATAAAGAAATAAAGTGCAGTGTACAGTGCATATATATATATATATATATATATATATATATATATATATATATATATCTTTGAAATCCCTACTCGCCAGCCTTTTTGTAAATTTTAACTTTAGTATTTTTGCTTTTTATTTTAAAGGGAAAGCCTCAGAGCTCTTTCTTTTTTCTTTTCTTTTTTTTCTTTTTCTTTGCTTCTTCGCTTCTTCCATTTATTTCAATTGGATTAGGGTCTAGAAGAACCTGAAGACCTTTCTTTTTCCTTTTTCCTTTTTTCTTTTTTGGTTTTGGGCTTTTTACTATTGGATTTCCTTTTTTTGATTTTTTTGGATTATATTTGGTTACTATACCAGCTGGATTCAAAGTCAAAGAGAGCTTGAAGCCTTGGAAATAGTAAAATGAGCAGGAAACCAAAATCATTTGGCATTTTTGCTTCTGCCTCTGCTTCCCCACCACCTGAAGGACAACTTTTAATTCAGACAATGTTGAAGCAAGATAAAGAACAAGAAAAAGTAAATTTACAGATGATTATGCAAGGAATTCAAGATATTAAGATAAAAATAGATACTATGGATAAAAAAATAGAGAAATCTGATGAAAATTTTAAACAAATGATGGGAAAGTATGAGGAGAGATTCCAAAAAATTGAGGAAGAAGGAAAACAAAGAGAGGAGAAGATTGGAAATATTGACATTAGATTAACAGTGGTAGAACAAGAAAAAAATGGGATGTTGAGGTGGGAGATGGAAAGATCAGAATTTTATCTTAGATTCCAAAATATAGAAGAGGAAAAAGGAGAAAACTTGGCTGCGATAATGATAGAAATATTGGCAGATCTTCTGGAAATTACCGAGGAAAAGATGATGGACGGAGTAGATGAGATATACCGAGTTTATACAAGATATGCGATGAGAAATAAACTACCAAAGGAAGTACATATTAGATTTACTAAAAAATCCATCAGAACACAAATATTACAAGTGGCAAGAGAAAAAACATTGAAATATAAAGGCAAAGAGATTGTGGTTTTAAAACAAATACCTAGAAGAGTGAGAGAGATGAGAAGAGAATACCGATTTTTGACCAAAATGCTACTGGAAAATGAAGTGAACTATAGATGGCTGATACCAGAAGGACTAATTTTTACGTGGCAAGAGCAGAGACATAGAATTGACTCGTTTGAAAAAGCAGAACTTTTCTATGCAGAATTTTTTGGAAGAAAAAAAGAGGAGGCAGAGAAAGAGGTCTCATTAATTGAGTTTCAGGAGGAACAACTGGAGATTGAAAAAGAGAAAGGAGTTGTAGGTGGACAGGTAGACAGTAAACAACAACGTGAAGTGAGAGCCACGAGAGCTGTTAGACCCAAATATAAAGCATAATCATGGAAGAAAAAAAACTGATTACAATGAATATAAATGGACTTAACTCAGCTGTTAAAAGAAGGAAAACCTTTCACAAATTAGAGAAATTAAAATTTGATATAATTTGCTTACAAGAAGTTCATATTAAAAAGCAACATGAGCAATTGTTAGTACAGCCAAAATTAGGGAAAATATTTACTTCTTTGATTCAATGTAAGAAAAGAAGAGTGGTTCTCTACATTAAAGAAGATATTCCAGCAAAACTGATCTACACGGATGAAGATGGAAGAGTATTAATGGTGGAAATAATGGATAATAATAAAAAAATACTCTTGATTGCAATTTATGCTCCGAATAATAAACAAGAAGAGTTTTATAAAAAACTACATATGGAAATAATTAGACTGGACTATGTTAACATAATTATGATGGGAGACTTTAATGGAATTGTGGACAATAAATTGGACTATATAACAACAACAACAAAACAAAATAGAAAGATTCTCCCTAAATCTTTTTTTAAAATGACAGATGAATTAACCTTAAAAGATATTTGGAGGGAAAGAAATGTTAAAACTAAACAATATACTTTTTATTCTAATAGACATCTATCATGGTCCAGATTAGATATGATTTGGATCTCAACAGAATTAATATCTACTATTCAAGAAACAAATATTGAAATAAGTACTTGGGCAGATCATAGTCCAATGACAATTAAATGGAAGGGACAAAAAAAAAGATCGAGATGGACATTAAACAATACTATTTTAAAGGAGAAAGACTTTATACAATGGATGGAGAAGGAATTGGTTTTTTTTTTTAAAGAAAATAAAAAAGAAGATACTTCAATACAGAATGTTTGGGATACAATGAAGGCATATGTAAGAGGTTTGATAATAGACTATACAAGAAAAAAGAATATTAGGAAAAGACAAACCTCCAAGGCCTTGGAAGATGAATATATAAGACTTGAAAAAGACTTACAGAAAATACCACAGAAAAAAGATATTAAATTGAAACTGGATGTAATTAAGCATAAAATGGAATTAATAGAGAAAGAAGAACTGGCACAGAAAATTAGAAATTCTAAACAGAACTATTTTGAAGATGCAAATAAACCAGGTAGATGGCTAGCATATAAACTGAGAAAGGAGAAGGAATCAAGAAAAATATTGAAACTAATAGATGATCAAGGTCAAGTTTGTTGTGGTAATAAGGAGAAAAAGGAAATTATTCGAGATTATTATGGACAACTATATAAACAAGAGAACATTGATGAGGAAAAAATTAAACAGTATTTACAGAATGTTAACTTACCGAAGATACCTAAAGAGACTGAGGAAATGTTAGAAAGCAATATAACAATGATGGAATTAAATGAAGCATTTAAAAGACAAAATAATGGGAAAGCACCAGGTCCAGATGGGCTTCCGGCAGAATTCTACAAAAAATTTCAAGAATCATTGAATACTCCATTGTTAGAAATTATGAATGAAGTTATGTTAAAGAAGATGACACCCAAAACATGGTCAGAGGCTTATATCACACTTATTTTAAAGGAAGAGGCTGACCCGTTGCAAATTAAGAACTATAGACCTATTTCCTTATTGAATGCAGATTATAAAATCTTTGCTTCAATCTTAGCAGAAAGACTGAAAAAATATTTAAATAATTTTATTCATCCTGATCAAAATGGATTTTTGCCAAAGAGACAAATTAGAGACAACATGAGAGTAATTTTGGATACCTTGGAATATTATGAGGCTCATCCTGAAAAACAAATGGCTTTGATATTCCTAGATGCTCAAAAGGCATTTGACAACGTGAACTGGAGATTTATGTTATTACTATTGGAACAGATGGGCTTTGCCAGAAAATTTATTCAAGCAATAGAAGCCATATATAATAAACAGACAGCAAAGGTAATGATGGAGGGAGAATTTACAGATCTTATTAATATAAGAAGAGGTACAAGACAAGGATGTCCCCTATCTCCTTTGTTATTCGTATTAACTTTGGAAGTGTTGAATAGAAATATTAGAGATGACAAAAATATAAAAGGAATGAAAATTAAAAAGGAAGAATTTAAACTACAAGCTTTTGCTGACGATTTAGCCTTTATTCTGGAAGACCCGTTAGAAACCGCTCCAAAGTTATTGGAAAAGATAGAGACATATGGTGAGATGGCTGGCTTGAAAATAAATAAAGATAAAACAAAGATTTTGACAAAAAACATGTTATTGAGACAAAGAGAAGAATTGACAGATCTTTTGAAAATTCAAATTACAAATAAGGTTAAGTATCTGGGGATATATTTGACAGCAAGATGTAGCACATTAAAAGAGAATAATTATAGTAAACTCAAACAACAGATAATTACAGATTTGAAGAAATGGGAAAATTTACAATTGTCATTAATAGGGAGAATTTCAACAATTAAGATGAATATTTTACCTAGAATTTTATTTCTCTTTCAAACAATACCAATTAGACTTGGAAAAGACTATTTTGAAGATTTAAATAAAACTATGTTGAAGTTTATATGGCAAGGTAAAAAAGCGAGAATAAAGTTAAAACTTTTGCAAGATGCTAGAAATAGAGGAGGTTTTGGCCTGCCTAATTGGGAACTGTATTATCAAGCTGCAAGTTTGACGTGGGTCAAAGAATGGATAACATTAAGAAAACATAGATTGTTGACATTAGAAGGACATGATTTACTGTTGGGCTGGCATGCTTTTTTATGGTACAAGGGAACTAAAACACAGGGGTATTTCAGAAGACATTATATACGGGAGTCTTTGTGGTTAAATTGGGAGAAGATAAAAAAACAATGTTACTTGAAAATTCCAGTTTGGTTATCGACTATTGAAGCATTTTCCTATCCTATGATCTATAAAAAGGAACAAACAGTTAGATATGGGGAACTGTTGGATGAAAAGGGTGGACTTAAAACGATCCAAAACTTAGAGGAACAAGGTATAAGGATGAATTGGTTTTCATATGCGCAAATACACTCAAGATATCTTGAAGATTTTAAAACGGAAGGATTCTATGGTAAACAGACTGATTTAGATAAGATATTGATGGGTACTGATGAGAAAGTGATTAAAAAGTTTTATGGTTATTTATTGGGAATTAAGTTAGAGGAAGAACAAGTTAAAGAAACTATGATTGCTTGGGGGAAGAATTTTGGATATGGAATTGATTTAGAGCAATGGCAAAAATTGTGGTCTCAAAATTATAAAATGACAATGTCAATAGCATATAAAGAAAACTTGTATAAGATGTTTTACAGGTGGCACCTTCCCCCGACAAGAATAGCAAGAATGTTCAAGAATAAATCTGAAAAATGTTGGAAATGTCATCAGATACCTGGCTCATACTATCATATGTGGTGGACTTGTGAGAATGCTAGAAAATATTGGACTAAAATTCACATGTGGTTGGAAAAAATGACAAAGAAACACATAGACTTGAAGCCAGAGATCTTTTTATTGGGAATTTTACCTGATATATATAATAAAGACTTGAAATATTTGATTGTAAATGTATTAACGGCGGCTAGGATTGTATTTGCTAAAAACTGGAAGAATGAGAAAATACCATTGCAGGAAGAAATTATTAAGAAAATATTGGAATGTGCTGAGATGAGTAGATTGACATTTGAAATTAGAGAACAAGAAGATAAACAATTTTATGCAATTTGGGGTTTTTTTTATCAATGGTTAGATGATAAAATACAATAATAGAGCATTAATATTATATATATGAAGAGTTTTTTAGGATTGATTTGTTATGATTATACGACAAATTATAGAATAATTTGTTTGAAGTATTGTTATCTCGCAAAGCATGAATGATTAAAAGTATAGTCAGAAAAAAGATTTTTTTATTTTTATTTTTTTTCTTTAGTAATATTAGAATATGGATTGACAATATGAGTGGTTATGCAATATAATTGTAATTGACACTATAAAATGAATGCACAAAACTGATGAACCAACCGATACACCGGAAGTATATATGAGAGTAGATGTTTTTAATGTTTTGTATGTTTGTTTGTTTGTAGAAAATTAATAAAAACTTTAATAATAAAAAAAGAACCGAGCAACCAAAATGGCCAGTACCAATGTGCTGCCCGCACT